>JASDQU010437515.1:66894-84010 GCA_032191745.1 Picea mariana | reverse complement strand
GAGTTTTCTTATCTTACTTAATGATAGTGTCGATTATTTGTCATGAATGTGTGAACCATGTTTCTTTTCCTTTGTACCATGAGATACCTTAACTTTGGGATGAAGTTTCCTGAAGGGTGGGTGTATGTAACAACCCTAGTTGAATATATGCTTAGGGATTATTAAGTAAAATTAATTAGATAATTAATTGTCCTAATATGGTTTTAATTAAACAATGTTTAGCATTAATAATATTAATTAAATATTAATTTATTAATTAATTGTTTATAACTTTTGATTAATTAATTAATTAATTAATTACATATCACATTCAATGACATGGGTAATAAATTTAAGGGGCTTAATAATTTTAATTTGTTTAATTAAATGCTTTACATATGCGGGAGGGGATAAGACATTAAAGAAGGGGATAAGATATTAATGAAGGGGATAATACATTAAAGAAGGGGATAAGATATTAAAGGGGGAGATAAGGAAATTAATGAGGGGAGGAGAGTCGATGAAGGAGGATATGATGGGGAAGAGTCTTATGGGGAGGAATTCTTTTGGGGGAGGCAGGAAGCATTTTGAGAGGAGGATATATTTCTGTGCGAGATTTTCTATGGAGATCTCTGGTGTGAAGAGTTTGTCTTTGGGGGTTTTTGGTGAATCAGAAGCAAGGGGCACTAGTTTGCTGGGGGTTTTGGGCACGGGGGCTAGGATATCCTTACGATATCCTGGAGCTAGGGAGCCAGACAGGCTACTCCTAGCTGGCAGAGAGGAAAACTCGGTTTTGGGCAGTGTTTGACACAGTTTCAGCTTCGACATTGGACCAACAGAGCAACAAGATTAGCATCAGAAGCAAGTATTTTGTTTTATGAATCGCTGAGTTATTTTCATGCTATAGATAAATTTTAATCTCTGCTGAATATTTTTCTTATATGCTGTTGAATGAATTATTTATGCAAACTGAAAGGAATTATATGTTTAATTGTAGGAAATTTTGGAATTAAATAATTAAGGTTACTACATCTTCTACTTAAGGCATCAACTACTTTGTTTTCCTTACCCTTGATATGTCTTACCTCAAAGTCAAATTCTCTTAAGAAGGATAACCATCTTGCTTGCCTTGCATTAAGGTCTGGCTAACTAAACAAAAATTTCACACCATTGATGTTAGTCAATAACAGAAACTTTATACCCGTTATGTAGTTCCACCACATCTTTAAGGTGTGCATTACCGCTGCCAGTTCTAGGTCATGAGTGACGTAATTTCGTTCATGTTCCTTTAGTTTTGGGAATCATAACAAATAGCATGCCCTTCTTGGGTTAGGATACCACCTAATCCTTCTTTACTCATGTCTACATAGATGATGAAGTCTTTGTTTGGATTTGCTACCTTTAAAATGGGTGCGGTTTTTAATAATTCTTTTAACTAATCAAAATTGTCTTGACATTTCCGTGACCAATTAAACTTAGTTCTGTTCTTTTGTAGTGATGTGATAGGGTATGCAATTTTGGAAAATCCCTCTATAAGTCCGTGGTAATATCCAGTGATTCCCATGAACGATCGGATGTCCGTTACATTCTTAGGTATCGACCATTCCATTATGGCTCTTATTTTCTCAGGATCAACTACAATGCCTTATGAAGAAATTACATGTCCTAGATATTGTATTTTCATCTGATAAAAGTCACATTTATTGAATTTAGCCTTTAGTTTGTGCTTCTTTAAATTTTTTAGAACTATCCTTAAGTGCTCTTCATGTTCTTCTTCTGTTTTAGAATATACTAGAATGTCGTCAATAAATAACAACACAAATTTGTCCAAATACTGACTGAAAATACTATTCATTAAACACATAAACGTGGTTGGGGCGTTAGTGAGTCTGAAAGGTATGACAACAAATTCATAATGTCCATATCTCATTCAAAAATCATTTTTACTTATGTCCTCATCTTTTATCCTAACCTGGTGATAACCAGATCATAAATCCAATTTCGAGAAAATATTTTCCCCACCCACTTGATCAAACAGATCATTTATCTATGTAAGGGGTACTTGTTCTTAATAGTCATTTTGTTTAATTGTCAGTAATTGATGCGTAATATCACAGTTTCATCTTTCTTTTTCACAAAGAGGACTACTGCTCCCCATGGTGAAACACTCAATCTCATATATTCCTTGTCAAATAATTCTTGTAGTTGAATTTTTATTTCTATTAACTCCGACAAACTCATTCGATAAGGCTCTTTCAAGATATGGGTTGAACCACATAGTAGGTTGATAGAAAATTCTATCTCCCTCCGTGGGGGTAATTTAGGTATATCATCAACAAACACATCTCTGAAATCATGCAAAATAAAAAAATCTTCCAAGTTGGGTTTATTTTCTTTTTCTAACATGTTTGTTACATGGATGGCATAAACTTGACTACCCTTTCTCATGCATTTCTTGAATTGCATTGCTAAAATCTATCTAATTGAGATTGGTTTTTGTATACCTTGAATTGTCCTAGAAGTGTCATTTTCATCTTTATAGTTCAATGATTTTTCATAACAATCTAGCATTGTTTTACGCCTTTCTAACCAATCCATTCTGATAATTACATCATAATATCCTAACGGTAGAATGTTTAGATTTCTCTTTATCTTTTGACCAGCTAAACTGAACTCATAATCAGGAATAAAGTCGACAACTTTTCTTTTTCGTTCCAGTTTCTAGTTGTACTAGCCAATATTTTGCGTGACTTGTTTTCTTAATTTTCTTTCACTCCACTATACTAGGAGTGATATAACTTAATGTAGCTCCAGGGTCAATTAAAACAGAATTGCGATTGTTATTGATTTTACCTTCAATTTCCACCACAGGGGACTGGTGGTCAGCTTGCTGACCATCCATGACTGCATTTACTCGATGCAAGATTCTGCCCACATCTCCCACCGTAGAGGCTTCCTACAGTTTGTGAACCATAGTTCTGGCTACAGAAGTCAAATTTGTACAGTTCCTCCTTAATTGAAGTTCTGCACATTCCCAGTATTTTAACAGTTCATGGGGGCTATCCCAAAACTTCTTTGTTCCCATATTTATTTTTTTGCCACATCATTGGATGTTCTAATTTTTGGAGTGAAAATATTTCCTTGGAAAACATTTTGTTGCATTCTGATAAAGGGCTGGCTGATATCCCTTCTTTCGTTGGTCCATTCGGTCTTGTTTCTTGTTTGCCCAAGCCTTTGGAAATTCTAACTGTTGTTTGTATTGGTCGTAACACATTCAAGCTTTCCTGAATACTTCAATCAATGATTTGGGATTATCAAATTCGATTATGTCCTTGTAGGACTGTGGTAAACAACTTAGGAACCGCTAGATTTTCTCTTTATCATCTCGGATATAAGGTACGAACCTTAGTAATTCCAGGAATTTGTATATCAGATCTTCCATAGCCATCTGACCAAGTCATAGATCATAAAATTCTTTGGTTTTTCATTCATAGTAACTTTCAAATAGGTATTGTTTCTTAAATTATTTCTTAAAGTATGACCATTCCATCTGTTTCTCCTTTAGGCCCTTGGCCAATTTCAGGTCTTGCCACCAAATGATGGTTTTTCCTTTCAGATTATAGATGGCCATTCTAACCTTCATATTGATTGAATAGTTGTATATCTGGAAATAATTCTTGATGTCTAACAACCATGCTTCATCTTCTTCCCCTCTTCTAGATTCCCCATCAAAGGTAGATGGTTTGATTTTCTAAAATTCTCCCTCAAGGTGATCCACTTGTTTCCTTTTTCTATCTATTTTTGTTTTATCTTCAGCTGGGGGTGTACCTTCAGATGAGTTATCCCCTTTCTCTTCTTCAGGACCAGAATTCTTGGAGGCCCTTTTACTAACCTATTCTTCCTAGTTATTGTCCTTTGGGGTTTTCTTTATCACTATACTTCACAGGAAGACTTCATTTATTTCCTGTTGTTCCTTTTGTACCTTTTTCAGTTTCTCATTGTCTACTTTGAAAACCTGCAGCTCAACAATGATATTTCTCATCGTTTCTAGAACTTCGGTAGGTGAGCTTCCGTCACTATTCTGTCTCTGATCTTCAGGTGGTCTTTGTTCAGGATTCTCCTCAAGTCTGATTTATGCTTCATTTTGGGCTACCATGACTAACACAAAACAAAAGATGGTTTTTTTGTTTGTAACAGTAATGGTTTGTTAGTTTTACATAGACAAAAATATGTGCTAAGTAATTATTTTGGCCCTGTTCAAGTTCCAGGTCCTGTAACCTTTTCTCCGATACAATATGTAATGTTTCCCTAAATTTGTCACAATTTGTTTTTCTTAGGGACATAAAACTTAATTTCTGCATCCAATCCATATTAGACCTTTCTTGATCCATTATAACGTGATTAAATAACTATTTCTTTCCACCATTTATACTTACCAAATTTGTTATCGATGGTGATTAAAAGACTTTGTCTAAACTTTATCTCAAGGGAAGTGGATATCTTTAAATTCATAAACAATAGACTCTTTGAAAATATATAAACATTTATATCTATCGTTTCCATAGAGTATACTTCTGTCCTCAACAAAAATATTTATATACACCATCATAATTTATACTTCTAATCACGCAAGTAAGGCATACTATGGGAAGGGTATCAACATATGAACATCCTTAAATTCTGAAGTGATACATCAAATTCCCTCGGGTGTAGCTGACAAATACTTAATGAACAAATTACTATCAATATGATACATAGTACGTGCAGGTGTTATGACTTTGAAGGCGGTAACTAAAGGTTCGGTTATATATTACTCACTCATGATTAACTGTCATTTCCATGCAGACTAACTCTGGCATAAGGTTTTTCCTTTTTAACAAATTTCATGAACGTAAAAGAACTCCAACTAAACTAGATGCAGGTACTAAAATGATAGTTCAACCTGTCTGTCATTACAATTTTTCTATGGTCTGAGGTGGGATTATCATAGACATGATCGTAATGGTGTAATGAAATCTTCCAAATCATTTAAGGTGTTCTGTAATGCAACTCCTCGAGACTGTCGCACGTTTTAATGTTCCCCTTTGAAATTTTTCCACCTTTCCCTAACCACAATGCTTAGGTATAGATTGTCATTAATCGCCATTGGGCTGGTAGACAGGGTTTTTGCTGAGGCTACTATTTCATTCTTGATGTTGCCTCTGTTTGTCCTGTGACTACGCTCGAGGTTACCCTGGTTATGCATTGTTTCCTTGTGTATTTCCAATGACTATGATGTTGGCTCGTTCTGGTGGAAATACGTTCGGTGGACCACTACCATTGGGTATCACTTTAAGAGAGGTAAGAGCTTCTGGTTATTAATTTTGAAAACCCTCTGTGTTATAATAATTTTTTTGTGTATAGAAGGTAGTCCTTTATTGGAGCCCTTTGAAGATAATGTCATTTCGACAATGCATAGTTTTGTTTCTTGGTAGTTACTGTATATTGCCTGAATTTTCTTGGGTTATCCTCCTTCGTGGAATAACTAGACTCTTCCACCATATGTGAGGCCACTTACCTCATTTTTTTCCTGACTTTGTGTCTACCTTTAAGTTACACTCACATGAAGAAAAATCATAGATCTCTATAGAAGTTTCGTTATATTTAAGTTTCCTGTGGTACATCTCTTGGTGCTTACTCGGGGTTTTCATTTGTTTAGGAAAAGGGGCATATGGTGTCTTCTCTGTAACCCTATAAACCGTGGGCATAGAGTTTCCTCTTACCCTAACTAAGCTCGTTATACTTCGATCTGTAACATGTTATTCACGTTCCCAATCACTGCACGAAGAAAGGGTTGAAGTTAAGAGATAAATCTCTGTGATGAAGTTATCCTTCTTAAACCCACACTACAAATACATTTTAATGAGTCATAATCTTTAGAGTTATAAGTATGATATTTGTAATACAACAACTATTATTATTCTACAACACATATAAAAATATAAGTATGAAATTACAATTTTTCATCCCTCCTGTTGTATATATTTACCCCGAAGTTCTCGAGTATGGTCAAGGAGTTACCCTCGCCTGTGGTCCAGTAGTATTGGATGTCTAAATCTATTTTTTTATTATTTTAAATTTTTTTCAAGGGAAGATCTCCCATTTGCTCAGGATTCTATCTGTGACTTCATTTCAGTTTCTTTCGTAACAAATTAAAATTAGTTAGGAAATATTACTCTATGGTAAAAAGCGGTGACCCTACAGGTCACGTTTTACACTGTACGGTCTTAATTAGTTACTCTTGTTTAGAATATAATTATTCACTTCTTTCTGAAAAGGAATGATTCAAATTTTGTTTGCTGTAATCTAATGATGGGGCCTTGTTTAACTATGAGGTTAACCATCAGGCGACTCTTAGCCCTCTCCACCATTTCGAGTCTATGGAGACTATTCCATGGATACAAGGAGGAAGGACGACATTTACTTCTAAAATCCATCAGCTAAGTATAGTCTGAAAATTTCATTTGCGTTATAAATTTTTGTAGTTATTTTATTTCAATAATTGATACTAATAAAATTTCTTGGTCTCTCTATGATGCAGGAGCATCGTCAGTAGACAAAAGAGTGTGAAGGCAGAAGACGGCTGGAAAAGCACTAGTGCACGTTTTTGAAATGTTTTTGAAGCATTAATGTAATGGTTAAAGGGAAGTGTACTTGCATATTGTAAACAAATCATGAGTGATTCGCTCTCATCTGTAGAATGTAAAAGGCATTTATGCGTAGTTAATGAAATTAGGTAAGTTTGAATCATAGATTAGATAGTTTTAGGAGAAGGAGGGAAAACGGATATAGACACCCTCGCATTTGTATCATAGTAGAGTAGTTGTATCATTAGCATAGAGAAAGAAGAAGAGAGCTGTAGCAGAGAGCTGTAGAGAAGAACCCATGTACAAAAGATTTGAATTAATATATGGAGCTTTGAATCAGACTCATGGTGTTATGATGTTTTCTATTTATACATGGTGAATGGTATGTTTATAGTGGTTTTATTCTCTCTGTTATGAATTTTCTTTAATATTGTGTGTATGTATGATTTCACATTGAATGTTTGAAGTCTGAGAGAGAAAGAGAATGAGTTTCAATTGTTTCTCTTCCTGAGTGAAAGAAGTTCCTACAAGGAGTGCAGTGAAACGTTTGCAAGGAGTGCATTGACAAAGGTATAGAGTTTATCTCTGAAATATCAGGAGGGATACCATTGTTCTCATTCCAGCAGAAGTGAAAGTGAAGCACAGGAGCCATGCAAGGCGTGCACAGGCTAGATGAGTCCTTAGAACTTATTAACTAAGGTGGAAGAGAGAAAGATTGTTGTTGCAGAAGGTGCACAGAGTCGAAGAAATCAAATACTTAGAAGTATTTGAAGGTCTGCTGCAAGGAGTGC
Organism: Picea mariana; assembly: GCA_032191745.1. NCBI lineage: Eukaryota > Viridiplantae > Streptophyta > Pinopsida > Pinales > Pinaceae > Picea > Picea mariana. Next base: position 76,614 of record JASDQU010437515.1, on the reverse strand, counting down.
GAGAAGAGGATCTGATGCAGTGAGGTCGCAGATGCATACCCCACAAGGTCTCTGCACGCACCTCCTGCTCTCAGGATCGTTCAAAATCCCTTCAGCTGAGCCGAAGCGGCCCTTTAGATTTCCTCGAGAAATCTCTGCTAAAATCTGACCTAGTCCACAGGTCCTTTTACTCACCCTCATGGCCTTCTGCACTTATCGTAGTTATCCCCGACTCAGCATCAGGGTTCGGGGTTTCGGTATTTTTGCTGTCGAGAGTCACTGTTCTCTCTATTCCTTGATCTCCGATGAGCTCCTTCCCTAGCCTTAGCCCCTCTAGCTATACCCTTTGGTCCACATGACCGTGCTTACAAAACCGTAGCCTTGTCTTCTTCTATCGGGCTTTCAAACATCAAAAACCCGATGTGCCCTTTGTGCGCTAGTCCTTCCTGGCTCAACCCTAGTCCAAGTGACCACTACCCCGTGACCGTAGTCATACCCCTCATCCAGGTTTCGGGGTTTACAATGTCAAAGTGCATACGCTTATGGGATTCGCAATATGTTGATTCCTGACTTCCCCCAATCACTGACAGTTGGCCTCCACTACAACTTGGTTCTCCTTCTCTGCTGTGCTGGCAGTTATTCCCCACTCGTCGGGGTTTTCAATACCACAAGGCGCCTGTCCACAGGACTCATGATCCTTCGAATCCCGACGCGCCTTCCTTGTCATCTCTAGCCCCTGTTGGCTATACTATGGTCCATGTGACCACTTACCATATGAACCCAGCCATATAGCTTCCCATCGGGGTTTAAGGGTTTGCGAGTTCAATGTGCAATCGACCCCGGAACTCGTGATATGTCGATTCCCAATGCGCTGGTCCTCCGACAGCACCTGGCCTTTGACCTGCCACCTGTCCTCCTCTGGACTCCTGTGTGGCCCACGCTATATGCCTTATCGGAAAATCGTGTTTCACGATTTTGCAATGCACAAACCATTTTCTCCTGAGATCTCTGATATCCCGATTCCCGATCCTCTGGCTTGACCTTTCTCCAGTGGCTTGAATCTTCACCACACATCCTATCTAGATGGACGGTCCCAATTTCTCCTTGCGATTTCATGACTCCAAGTGTCCTGAGTGCCTTGTCTCTAGGACTCATGAAACTCCAATTGTTGATTTGTCGATGGGCGACCTCCTGTCTGTCCTCTCCCCGATGGCCCCGATTTGCTGCCACATGTCCCTCCAACGGATGGTTCAGATCCCCTCTCTGGATTTTGAGACTGTTAATGCCCCGTTCCTTTCGACCTTGGGAATCCCGATATCTCAATGGTCAATGTCCCAATGCCTAGTGCCTCGGATATCCAGAAAGGATGATCGTGTGACACGTGTCCCTCTTCAGACAGACGCCTTAGATCTTGCGTCGAGGTTTTCCAAGTGGACTTACCTGATCTCTTGTCCAAAAAAATGTCGATATGTCGATTTCCGATATCCCAATTGCCTGTCGGGACTTCTCTTCTCCTGTTCACAGGGTTAACTCTTGCGCAACTTCAGGCAGATCTGACGGTTGTCAGCGATCCTGCACCAGATCTAATGGCTCAGACTTGTATTCCTTCCCTGCACTTCTCTGGAGGCTTAACCTCTACGCACCTTCTCCCAATCCAATGGGTGACGGGATTTCTCTATGAGATCTGACAGCTGTCGGTCTCCTCCTTCTATGGGCTTCTCTTGAGCTCTTCCTGGATGTGAAAATCAACGCTCCAGGTCTATTCTCCTGTCGATTGGACGGCTGACGCTACTCCTCCTAAGCTCTCTGCGCGCCTTCTTCCCAACCTTGGGAGAAATTTGATTTTTCCAAGGCCTCAGCCTTCATCTCGTTCTTCTCTGCAAGGTCCTTGAATTTTGAGCTTCACCGTGTGTGTATAAGAACTACCCTTCCCGAGCTTTCTTCTCCTCTCGAACCCTCAAAGGATTCTTTCACTCTTGCACCTCTGCAAAGTCTTCACACACCAAAGTGATATCTCTTCTAAGCTTTCACAAACGCTCAGATCCCTTGCGGGATTTTTTTCCTTCTTCCTTCTCCCACAGGTGGAGAATGAATTGGATGCCCTCCTGGCTATCCTTCTGCTCAAGCCTCTTCTTGAGTACTTCTGGGTGTTCAACAACCCAATGGAGGCCCTTCAGTGGACTCTCCCTTCACAACACAGAACTCAAAGAGTTCCTTCCTCTTTTTTCCTTGCCTGCACACTGACTCAATGCCCTCCTGGCAGAGTATCTTTTCCACAGAATGGTTAGCAGTTTTGTCTCCTTTATCCTGTACCTCTATGCACCTGCTCAATTCCCTCCTGGCAGAGCTCTACATAATCCTCAATGATTCTGGTTCTTTCTGTCTGAACTCACAATGGAGTTCCTTCATCTCTGCACTCCTTGTACAGGCTCAATGCCCACCTGGCAGAGCTCTCGCAGAATCCTCAATGATTCTAGTCTTCTTCGAACTCACAGCAGAGTTCCTCCAACTGCACCTTGTGCATATGCTCAATGCCCACTTGGAAGAGCCTTACAGATCTCCCAAGAGATTCTGTCTACAACTGTGTCTTAGCTACACAGCCTTGCCTCCAAGGTGTTCAACAACCTTGAGGTCTTCTTCCTCTTCCTGAGTTGTTTGACTTCAGCCTCTATGCCACAACACGTCTTTGTCTGACTCCTCATAGTTCAGAAGTGAAACCTCTGTGCACGGCCCTCAGAACCCTCAGCGTTCTATCACACCCTCCTAGTGTGAAGCCTCAAAGACCTCCAACCTGAAATCCAACAAACTCATACAGAATGCATCAGCAATCATACATTCACAACATACATAGGGAACACACAGACATCCATATACACAGAATATGCAGGAAAAACTGCTCTAGTTATATTAACAAATGGCAAATGCCTGTAATTACAATGTGTTCCTGAGCTCTCTCTGGCTCCTCTCCTTTTCTACCATCTATCTATCAAAATGAGATATCAAGATCTCTTTTACCTGAGGGTCTCATCGAGCGCTTCCCTCCGGGTCTACCTACTCTAATAAATTACAATCAATGGCTATCTAATCTAGCATCTGGATCTAGATCTCAGCCGATCTACAATAAAGGTTGATCCTATCTACAACCTGTACAAAGGCATGACTTCCATGGCTCACCAGCCTACAACATTAAATTACATTCATTCAAATTTAAATTTCAAATGAGGCTACACCTCTCTTCAGCTTGAATGCATGCACGTTGATGTGGCTGGCTAGCTGCCTGGCTGCATGGAGAGATGCTCCTGCATCATACTCCTCAGCTGCAAAATCATGAGCTCTTGCTCATGCGCTTCCCCTCTAAGGGGTTGGAAATCCTCCTGGATCCCAAACAAATATCTGGAGTTGTTCATCCACTCCATCCTGTTGTTGTTGCTTCTGCTACGCTGTTGCTACTATTGTTACTCTTCTGCTCATCCTCTCCTCACTGGCAGTTTTTGCTGATCGGATCATCAGCTCCATGATCTATTCAATCACTTCATTCAGCTGCTCCAATGGTTGGTCCTGTTCATGGAGTCTCCTCAGCTGCAAAAAATTTTGGCCATTGGGAAGATCATCATGATCTCCCATGCCTTCCTCCTTACCTATTTCCAACCTCACCTGTTGGATGTGCTTTCCCTACACTCTTACCCTCTCTTCCAGGGCTTCAATCTACTCCCACATATCAGAAAAGCAAATGTTGTCTGCCTCTTCTTCCTCTGCTTCTGCAACCTCCCATGTTGCATTCTTTTCAGCATCATGGCTCAAAATGCTGAGCCATTCCTCAGAATGCTCGTCATCCTCTTCTTCATCTTCTAGTTCTTCTTCTGTTGTCAGCTCCAATGCTACATCTTCCTCAGATCGCTAGCTGAAATCATTGAGCCATTTCTCAGAATGCTCATTTTTCCCTTCATCCGCTTGGGTAGTCTCAAATGTCTGCTCCAATTTCCTTTTGACAATCATAGCTGACTATTCCCCTGCTGTTGTTGTATCATCTGCAACAGAATTTTCTGCCTCCTCCTAGATATATGGAAGGAATATCCCAATTCCCCCAATCATCAGAATATCATCCTGATCTTCTTCCTCTGTCAGCTGCACCTGCTGATCCAAATTCACTTGCTCTGTCAGCTCCCCTGGCTGAACCCAACTCACTCCTGAGTTTATGAGACCCACAGATAGCCTCATCTGCTCATCCCTGCCCACCTAGCAATATGGGATGTCTCTTCTGCCCTCCTGGCAGACTATGAGATCAACCGATCCCATCTTCATCAGCAACCCCTGCTGAATTGAACTCTCCTTTGAGTCCATGAGACCTTCAAATGGTCCCAAATTCTCATCTCTGCCCACTTGGCAATCTGAGATGCTTCTGCTGCCCTCCTGGAAGTCTTCGAGATCCCTCAGCAATCTCTCATCATCGCCCTCCTGGCAAATTGAAATTTCCTGGCTATCTTCCTGACAGTCCATGGGATATTCAGCTGATCTCAACTCGTTGCCCTCTTGGCAATCTGGAATTTCTTCTTCTCTGCCCTCCTGGCAGTCCTTGAGATCCTCAGCTCATCCCAATTCATCTTCTTCATCATTGATACCTCTCCCAGTCTCTGGCCGACAGTGATAAGTCATATTTTCCTCTTTGGCCTTGAGGTTTTCAACATACCTCAACCATCTCTTTAACATCCTGCACTGTCTCATGACCATCAGCCCCCTGACTGGCCATTTCCCCTTTTCCTTCTCCATGGGAAATTCATAAACCCATCTCTGCTTGGCTTTCTTATCCTGCCTCATCCGCAGTTCGATCTTCTCTATGTCTGCTTTTAATTCATTGAGCTCTCTAGTCTTTTCTTTATCCCATTCGGCAAGCTTATTTGCCTTTCTCTTCTTTCTATGGCATTCAGTAGCCATCTTGTTGTCCCTATCTGCCTCTTTGGCAAACTTGCTACTGTCACTCTACATCCCTAAGTGCTCCAGCTTCATCTTACAGTCTCCCTGACTGTCTATGGACTGCTGCCTCCCTACAAACACGTCCTTACAGAGTCCTCAGCAACTCTGTCTTCCTTCTGCTCTCCTCTCTGCTTGAAGTATACAAACAAAGTTTGAGCTCTGATACCACTTGACGTGTGTATCAGAGTGCTTATTTCCTTCCTCTATCCTCTTGCCTAAAATATACAGACAATATATTAGCTCTGATACCACTTGAAGCAGTGAGGTCGCAGATGCATACCCCGTAGGGTATCTCCATGCACCTCCTGCTCTTAGGATCGCTCAAAATCCCTTCAGCTGAGCCGAAGCGGCCCTTTAGATTTCCTTGGGNCCACAGGTCCTTTTACTCACCCTCACGGCCTTCTACACTTACTGTGGTTATCCCCGACTCAACATTGGGGTTCGGGTTTTCAACGTTTTCATTGTCGAGAGTCACTGTCCTCTCTATTCCCCGATCACTGATGAGCTCCTTCCCTGGCCTTAGCCCCTCTGGCTATACCCTTTGGTCTACACGACCGTGCTTACAAAACTGCAACCTTGTCTTCTTCTATCGGGCTTTCAAACATCAAAAACCTGATGCGCCCTTTGTGCGCTAGTCCTTCCTGGCTCAACCCTAGTCCAAGTGACCACTACCCCGTGACCGTAGTCATACCTCTCATCAGGGTTTCAGGGTTTACAATGTCAAAAGGCATACGCTTACAGGATTCACAATATGTCGATTCCTGACTTCCCCCGATCACTGACAGCTGGCCTCCACTACAGCTCGTTTCTCCTTCTCTGTTGTGCTGGCAGCTGTTCCCCACTTGTCGGGGTTTTCAATACCATGAGGCACCTGTCCACGGGACTCACGATCCTTTGAATCCCAACGTGCCTTCCTTGTCATCTCTAGCCCCTGCTGGCTATACTATGGTCCATGTGACCACTTACCATATGACCCCAACCATATAGCTTCCCATCGGGGTTTCAGGGTTTGCGATGTTAATGTGCAATGGACCCCGGAACTCACGATATGTCGATTCCTAATGCGCTGGTCCTTCGACAGCTCCTGGTATTTGACCTGCCACCTGTCCTCCTCTGGACTCATGTATGGCCCACACTATATGCCTTATCGGGAAATCATGTTTCACGATTTTGCGATGCACAAACCCTTTTCCCCCGGGATCTCCAATATCCCGATTCCCGATCCTCTGGCTCGACCTTTCTCCAGTGGCCTGGATCTTCACCACGTGTCCTATCCAAATGGATGATCTTGATTTCTCCTCGTGATTTCGCGACTTCAAGTGTCCTGAGTGCCTTGTCTCTAGGACTCGCGAAACTCTGATTGTCGATTTTCTAATGGGCGACCTCCTGTCGGTCCTATCCCCGATGGCGCCGATTTGCTACCACGCATCCCTCCAATGGACGATTCAGATCCCCTCTTGGGATTTCGAGACTGTTAATGCCCCTTTCCTTTCGACCTTAGGAATCCCAATATCCCGATGGTCAATTTCCCAACGCCTAGTGCCTCGGATCTCTTGAATGGACGATCGCGTGACATGTGTCCCTCTTCAGACAGATGGCTCAGATCTTGCATCGGGGTTTTCCAAGTGGACTTACCTGATCTCCTATCCACGGAAATGTCGATATGCCGATTTCTGATATCTCGATTTCCTATCGAGACTTATCTTCTCTTTTTCACAGGGTTAACTCCCGTGCAACTTTAGGCAGATCTGACGGTTGTCGGCGATCCTGCACCAGATCTAACGGCTCAGACCTTCTTCCTTCCCTACGCTTCTCTGAAGGATTAACCTTTGCGCACCTTCTCCCGATCCAACGGCTGACGGGATTTCTCTATGAGATCTGACGATTGTCGGTCTCCTCCTTCTGTGGGCTTCTCTTGAGCTCTTCTTGGACGTGAAAATCAATGCTCCATGTCTATTCTCATGTCGATCGGACGGGCTGACTCTACTCCTCTTGAGCTCTCTGCATGCCTTCTTCCCAACCTTGGGAGAAATTCAATTTTTCCAAGGCCTCAGCCTTCATCTCATTCTCCTGAGCTTTCTTCTCCTCTCGAAACCTAGAAGGATTCTTTGACTCCTATGCCTCTGTAGAGTCTTCATGCACCAAAGTGCTATCTCTTCTGAGCTTTCACAAACACTCAGACCCCTTGTGGGATTTTTGTCCTTCTTCCTTATCCCATAGGTGGAGAATGAATTGCATGCCCTCCTAGCTATCCTTCTCCTCAAGCCTCTTCTTGAGTACTTCTGGGTGTTCAACAACCCAGTGGAGGCCCTTCAGTGGACTCTCCCTTCACAACACAGAACTCAAAGAGTTCCTTCCTCTTTTGTGATTGCCTGCACACTAACTCGATTCCCTCCTGGTAGAGTATCTCTTCCATAGAATGGTTAACAATTCTGTCTCCTTTATCCTGTGCCTCTATGCACTTGCTCAATGCCCTCCTGGCAGAGCTCTACAGAATCCTCAGTGATTCTGGTTCCTTCTGTATGAACTCAAAATGGAGTTCCTTCCTATGTGGACTCCTTGCACAGGCTCAATGTCCACCTGGCATAGCTCTCACAGAATCCTCAGTGATTCTGGTCTTCTTCGAACTCACAACAAAGTTCCTCCAAGTGCACCTTGTGCATATGCTCAATGCCCACTTGGCAGAGCCTTACAGAACTCCCAATAGATTCTCTCTGCAACTGTATCTTAGCTACACAACCTTGCCTCCAAGGTGTTCAGCAACCTTGAGTTCTTCTTCCTCTTCCTGAATTGTTTGACTTCAGCCTCTATGCCACAACACGTCTTTGTCTGACTCCTCAGAGTTCAGAAGTGCAACCTCTGTGCACGACCCTCAGAACCCTCAGCATTCTGTCACACCCTCCTGGTGTGAAGCCTCAAAGACCTCCAACCTCAAATCCAACAAACTACTGCATAAAGCATCAACAATCATACATTCACAACATACATAGGGAACACACATAGACATCCATATACACAAAATATGCAGGAAAAATTGCTCTGGTTATATTAACAAATGGAAAATGCTTGTAATTACAATGTGTTCCTGAGCTCTCTTTGGCTCCTCTCCTTTTCTACCATCTATCTATCAAAATGAGATATCAAGATTTCTTTTACCTGAGGGGCTCATCGAGCGCTTCCCTCCAGGTCTACCTACTCTAATAAATTACAATCAATGGCTGTCTAATCCAGCATCTGGATCTAGATCTCAGCCGATCTACAATAAAGGCCGATCCTATCTACAGCTTGTACAAAGGCACGACTTCCATGGCTCACCAGCCTACAACATTAAATTACATTCATTCAAATTTAAATTTCAAATGAGGCTACGATTCTCTGCAGCTTGAATACATGTGCGCTGACGTGGCTGGCTGGCTACGTGGAGAGATGCTCCTGCATCAGGATCTTTTTCGAGCATTGAATTTACCAGAGAAAGCTCAAAAGGAGTAGCACCTTTGAAGTGTTCTAAGGAAGGCAGGAAGCAAAATCTTCGTGCAAAAGGTTAAGTTTCAGTGAAAGAACATTGATTCGTCCAATAGATATTCTTGAGGGAAGAAATGAATGGTCGAAATTATCTATGGAGGATTCACAAAATAGTGAGGATTGTAGGATCCAGGAGAGTTGCAGAGGAGTTAAGTGTTGGATCGAATGAAGGCTTATTAGTCGTTGACCCTATGAAAAGTTTCATTTCAAAACTTGGGGCCTAGAAGTGATAGAGGGACAGAAATTAGAGGTTTGTTCAAGTCCCAAAAGCTGGAAAGCTTGGTGTGATAGCTGGCAAGAACTTTTGTCAGAGATAGAAGACAGTGGAGAAGACAGGTGGAATACTTGTCTCCAGGTGGAGTCAAAAATTCGTTGACTGTTTCATGGTTTTGTAGGTTGGAGAGCCGAAAGCCTTGCATCAGGATTCACAAAGACACAAAGTCTGAAACTCTGAATCGGAGAAAATTCCCATAGGGGAGCCAGTCTTTGCTGAACGCATCAGGGTTCGACATTTCGACACTTTTGAAGACAAGAGATATGGGTTCCTTGTTCTGGGATTCCCAAAATCGTGAAACGCGATAGGGATGTGGAGGAGGAAGCGGCGAACCATTTCAGTGAATCGAGATTTTGAGTTTTCGGCGGTAGAGGGCCAAGAAACCCGATAATAGGGATCGTGAAATTGTGAGACCCGAAGTCCCGAATCAGCAAAGGGCCCAATTTATTGTGGTCAAGGAGATTTTGGTTGGTGCCTGGTGTTTGTTCACAGAGGCTTAGTTCATAAGGACCTATGGATATGCCATGAGTGTATGAGATATTCCCCGAGGGAAAATCGAAGAGTCAATTTGACTGAGGGGCAGATTTAGATCAATCCTGTGTGGACCTCGACCCGAGGGTTCAGGATTCTGCATCAAAGTGGTATAAGAGCCTGACTATGTTTGTATATTGCAGACGGAGGAAGCAGGAGGAAGATGAGTACTTTAATATGCATCAAGTGGTTTCAGAGCACAAAAAAAGTTCTTTGTTTTTTGTAGCAGAGAAAAGAGAAACATTTTCAACCATGTCACCGAAAAGAAGAGACAAACCAATGCCTGATCTAGCAATGGAAAGAGAAATGAATGAACTACGTGCCAGGCTTGATTCCATGGAGACAACACAGAGGCTCACAGTTGACGTTGGGGATATCAGCAAGGGTGATAGTGAAAATGAAGCTGGAAACGAAGAAGTAGCAGTCGAGGATGTCGCGGATGA
>JASDQU010437515.1:46111-66831 GCA_032191745.1 Picea mariana | reverse complement strand
ATAGAATGGATTAGAGTTCTATATAAATACTTCAACTATGAGGATGTCGAGGAAGAACAGAAATCCAAACATGTTGTCACTAGACTTAAAGGGCATGCAACACTATGGTGGGATGAATTGAAAGCTGACAGATGCTGCAAGGGCAAGAAAAAAATGAAGAGCTGGGATAGAATGGCTGCAAAGGTGAAATCCAAATTCATACCCAAGGATTATCAAATCACTCTGTTTCAGAGGATGAAAAATTTGAGATAGAAGCTGATGACAGTGAAAGAACACATTGAAGAATTCTACAAGATAAACATCAGAGAAAGTCATTGGGAAAGCGATGATGAAAAGGTGGCCAGGTACATGAATGGTCTGCGATATGACATTCAATATGATATGAGCATGATGATCATTCAAAATGTGGAAGATTATTATCAGATGGCTCTGAAAGCTGAAGAGAAGTTGAGTCAAAAGCAAGGTCAAAGAGGCCAAGGTAAAAGTCAAGCCAGAGGAAAAATAATTTCCAAAGATAGGACTCAGAAGTCTAAACAAAAAGGGAAGAAGCCTCAAACTCAACCTAAGAGGTGAGGAAGCTCACAAAGAGGGCAGTATGCTGATGGAAATACTTTTCCTTGAGCCAAAGGAAGAGCAAGAGGCAGAGGCAGTGAAGTAAAATGCTTTGTCTATGGAAAGATCGGACATAAATCCTATGAGTGTCTAGATAAGAAGAAAGATGGTGGTGAGACTCACATTGCCGAAGCACAAGGATGGAATTTTGAGGAAAAAGATGTTGAGGGTGGAAGATCCTTGATGATGAGGAAAGTTCTCTTGAAGCTGGAGAAGGAGGTAGAGAACCCAGCCCAAAGGAACATACTGTTTTGGACTACTTGCAAGACCAAGGATAGAGTATGCAAAGTCCTAATGGATAGTGGTAGCATGGACAATCTCGTATCTACAGAGATGGTAGAAAAGATAGAGATGGAAACTATTGTACATCCAAGCCCATATAGAGTTTCATGGCTACAAAAAGGACCTTAGGTAAATGTCAGTAAACAATGTTTAGTTGAATTTAAAATAGGAGGATATAAGGATGAAATATTGTGTGATGTCATTCCCATGGATGTTTGTGATCTTTTGTTGGGTAGATCATGGAAATATGAAAGAAATGTGATTCATGATGGGAGAAAGAACACATACACTTTGGAGAAGAATGGGAGAACTTACATCTTGTTGTCGATTAAGGATAAATAAGTGAAACCAAAAATGAGCAACATTATACTTCTCATGAGTGGGAAGGAACTTCTTAAGGAGGTTAAGAAGAAGGAAGACACACAATTTATTGTGGTCAGGAAGCCTAGAATTGTTTTGACCATTACAAGAGTGGATGTTTTACCCAAAGAAATCCAGGAGTTGCTGGAAGATTTTGCTGATATAGTAGTGGACAAACTACCTTGTTCGTTGCCACCTATCAGGAGTATAAGCCATCACATTGATCTTATACCTAGAGTCAGTTTACCAAACAAACCATCATACAGGTTGACACCACAAGAGAATGAAGAAGTCAAGAGGTAGGTCCAGGATTTAATGGACAAAGGATTGGTTAGAGAAAGCTTGAGTCCATGCATTGTTCTAACAGTGCTCAGCCCAAAGAAAGATGGAGGCTAGAGAATGTGTATAGACTCAAGGGAAATCAATAATATTACCATCAAATACAGATTTCCATTGCCAAGGATGGATAATTTGGTGGATTTATTGAGTGGAGCAAGATTCTTTTCAAAAATTGATTTGAAAAGTGGGTATCATCAGATTCGTATGAGAAAAGGTGATGAATGGAAGAGAACATTCAAGACGAATGAGACGTTGTATGAATGGCTTGTTATTCCATTTGGCTTAACAAATGTGCCTAGTACTTTCATGAGATTGATGAATGAATTCCTAAAGGATTTCATTGGAAAATTCATTATCGTATGTCTTGATGATATATTGATTTTCAACAAGATAGAAGCATAACACTTGAAGCATTTAGCTGCAGTGATGAGGAGATTACAGTGAGAGAATTTGTTGATAAACATGAAGAAATCATCATTTATGAGGACAAAGCTCATTTATTTGGGTTTTGTTATCTCTACAAATGAGTTAAAAATGGATCTGGAAAAGGTGGATGCGATTAAGAATTGGCCATCGCCAAAGAATTTGTTTGAAGTTTGAAGCTTCCATGGTTTGGCAAGTTTCTACTGGAAATTCATTCGAAACTTTAGTGGAATCAGAGCACCGATGATGGACACGTTGAAGAAAAGACACAAATCTTTTCATTGGACAGAGGAAGCAGAGAAGAGCTTCAATCTGCTGAAGAAGAAGATCATTGAGCAACTGATTTTGGTTTTGCCATATTTTAACAAAACATTTCAGGTCAAGTGTGATGCTAGTGGGTTTGCAATAGGAGCAGTCTTGATCCAAGATGATAGGTCAATTGCGTACTTCAATGAGAAATTGAATGAAGCGAAGATTAAATACTCAACATATGACAAGGAATTATATGTTGTCATACAAGCGCTAACGAAATGGAGACACTATTTGATTCCTAAAGAGTTTGTTTTGTACAACGATAATCACGCTTTGCAATTCGTGACTCAACAGGACAAGTTGAAGCAAAAGCATGCTAAATGGGTTGAATACATGCATAATTTTACTTTTGTGATTAAGCATATTTCTGGAACTACTAACAAAGTTGTTGATGCTTTGAGCAGGAAATATTTACTGATGCAGGAATTCAGAGTCAAAACGTTGGGTTTTGATAACCTCAAAGAAATGTACAAGGATGACCCAAATTTTAAGGAGGCATATGAGGCATCTGAGAATCCAATTCTCAGGAACATAAGCCAATGGACCGAATATATGATCCAAGTTGGATTATTATTCAGGGGCAATCAGTTATGTATTCCAAAATTCTCCATGAGGGAGAATCTACTGAAGGAAAAACACAGTAGAGGATTGGTCGGACACTTCGGTCATGATAAGACGTTCTCAAAGATGAATGGCTCAAATTTTTGGTAAGGGATGAGGACAGATGTTAAGAAATTTGTGGACAAATGCAGAATTTGTCAAAACATGAAAGGGAAAAGGCATAACACAGGGTTATAGCAACCATTACCCATACCTAAGAGGCCATGGGATGTAGTGAGCATGGATTTTGTATTAGGACTGCCAAGGACACAAAGAGGATTTGATTTAATCTTTGTGGTGGTTGACAGATTTTCAAAGATGGCACATTTCATACCATGGCAGAAAACCAGCGATGCAACTCATATTGCAAACCTGTTTTTCAAAGAGGTAGTTAGACTTCATGGCTTGCCAGGTAGTATAGTTTCAGATAGAGATACCAAGTTCGTGGGACATTTCTAGAGGACTTTATGGAAGAAGTTGGGGACAAGTTTGTCTTTTATCTTAGCTTATCATCCTTAGACATATGGGTAGAAAAAAGTTGTGAATAGGATCTTGGGAGACCTACTGAGGAGCCTAGTGACTGAACACCACAGTCAGTGGGATCACATTCTTCCACATGCAGAATTTTCTTACAACAACTCGTCCAATAGAAGCACATGGCAGAGTCCATTCCAAATTGTATATGGAATGCAACCAAGGGGAGTTTATGAATTGAAATATTCGGAACGAAATGAATTCATAAGTGCTAGTGCAGAGGACTTTGCAGAATCAATGAAGGAGCTTCACAACCAAATTAAGGAGCGATTGCAGATTTCAATCCAAGAGTACAAGCACAGAGCAGATCAACACAGGTGAGAACTTCAATTTGAAGTTGGTGATCCGATTATTGCATATCTGAGGAAAGAAAGGTTCCCAAGGGGAACATATAACAAACTGAAAATGAAAAATATTGGACCGTGCAAGGTCGTCAAGAAATTTGGGGCAAACGCCTATGAGATTAAATTACCTGAGGGGATTAGAATTTCATAGATATTCAACATATAATATTTGTACCCTTACAGAGCTAAAGAAGAAGGAGAAAACGATGAAAAGACAGAGATTCAGTGGACCAAACAAATTCCTGTAGGTGAAAATCCACAGATGGAAATAATAATTGACAATAGAGTTAGCAAAAAGACCTGGAGAAAGGAGTATTTTGAATACTTGGTCAAATGGAAGGGACATCCAATTAAAGATGATAGTTGGGAAGATGCAATAGAAATTCAGAAGCATTGATAGACTGTGCAATAGCTCATGAACAAGAGTTCATCAAAATTTTCAAGCGAGAGAGTATGATGCAGGAGCATCGTCAGCAGACAAACGAGCGTGAAGGTAGAAGACGGCTGGAAAAGCACTAGCGCACATTTTTGAAATGTTTTTGAAGCATTAATGTAATGGTTAAAGGGAAGTGTACTTTCATATTGTAAACAGATCATGAGTGATTCTCTCTCATCTGTAGAATGTAAAATACATTTATGCATAGTTAATGAAATTAGGTATGTTTGAATGATAGATTAGACAATTTTAGGAGCAGTAGGGAAAACAGATATAGACACCCTCGCATTTGTAAAATAGTAGAGTAGTTGTATCATTAGCATAGAGAAAGAACAACAGAGTTGTACCAGAGAGCTATAGAGAAGAACCCATGTACAAAAGCTTTGAATTAATATATGGAGCTTTGAATCAGACTCATGGTGTTGTGATGTTTTCTGTTTATACATGGTGAATGGTATGTTTACAGTGGTTTTATTCTCTCTGTTATGCATTTGCTTTAATACTGTGTGTATGTATGATTTCACATTGAATGTTTGAAGTCTGAGAAAGAAAGAGAATGAGCTTCAATTGTTTCTCTTCCTGAGTGAAAGAAGTTTCTGCATGGAGTGCAATGAAACGTATGCAAGGAGTGCATTGACAAAGGTACATAGTTTATCTCTGAAATCTCAAGAGGGATACCATTGTTCTCATTCCAACAGAAGTGAAAGCGAAGAAAAGGAGTCGTGCAAGGCATGTGCAGGCTAGATGAGTCCTTAGAAGTTATTAACTAAGGTGGAAGAGAGAAAGATTGTTGTTGCAGAAGGTGCAGAGAGTCGAAGAAATCAAATACTTAGAAGTATTTGAAGGTCTGCCAGAAGGAGTGCGTGTGGAGGCTCTTTTTCGACGATTGAATTTACCAGATAAATCTCATAAGGAATAGCACCTTTGAAGTGTTCAAAGGAAGGTAGGAAGAAAAATCTTCATGCAAAAGGTTAAGTTCCAGTGAAAGAACATTGGTTCATCCCATAGAGATTCTTGAGGGAAGAAACGAGCGGTCGAAATTCTCTATGGAGGATTCACAAAATAGCGAGGACCGTAGGATCTAAGAGAGCTACAAAGGAGTTAAGCATTGGATCGAACAAAGGATTATTAGTTGTTGACCCTGTGGAAAGTGCCATTTCAGAATTTGAGGCCTAGAAGTGATAGAGGGACAGAAATCAGAGGTTCATTCAATTCCTGAAAGACGAAAAGCTTTGAGTGACAGGTGGCAAGAATCTGTTTTAGAGATAGAAGAAAGTGGAGAAGACAGGTGGCGTACTTGTCACCAGGTGGAGTCAAAACTTTGTTGACTGTTTTGGGGTTTCGTAGGTTGGAGAGCTGGAAGCCTTTCTTCAGGATTCATGAACACGTGAAGTGCGAAACTCCGAATCGACAAAAAGTGCCATAGGGGAGCTAGTCTTTATTGAACGCATCCAGGTTCGACATTTCAACACTTTCGAAGACAAGAGATAGGGGTTCCTTGTTCTATGATTCTTGAAATGGCGAAACGTGATAGGACTATGGAGGAGGACGCAGCCAACCATTTCGGTGAATTAACATTTTAGGTTTTCGGCGGTAGAGGGACGAGAAACTCGACAACAGGGATTGCGAAATTGCGAGACCCAAAGTCCCGAATTAGCAAAGGGTGCAATTTATTGTGGTCAAGGAGATTTGGGTTGATGCCTGGTGTTTGTTCATGCAGGTTCAATTCATAAGGACCTGTGGATACGTCGTGAGTGTATGAGATATTCCCCGAGGGAAAATTGAAGAGTCAATTTGACTCAGGGGCAGATTTAGATCGATCCTACATGGACCTCGACCCAAGGGCTCGGGGGTCTACATCAGTCTACAAGATCTGGGCACCTTCAACATCTTCGGATTCCAAGACATTGATTGGTGTAAGAGGTATTCAGGTTCTTGTTTACCATGCTCTTACACAAAAAATAGTATCTCAGGTTCTATCGAATGAGTGAAATTTAGTCCTAGCATACAATTATCATGGGAAGCAATTGTACTAGACTCCTATGCAACTGGTTATTTCTACATTCCCTTCTCTTAGAGGGACATAAGGGTCAATCCCCTTACTGTGACATGGTTGAAATACTTTCCACTTCAAAATCTTTGTTTTCTGTATAATAGATGTGGTACTCAGGACTCTGTATTCGGGTATTAAGATATATTCATGTATTGAAACTTTACTCTACATCTCCCCTCGGGATTACTTTGATCTTATAAAGAATTCGAACCATTTACTCTGGTTATCCATGTAGATGCGAAATTTACAGACTTAGTTATATGCTTACAAAATTTGTATGTCTTTGGATTATCTTCCTTTATGGAACTTTTATTTCTGCATTATTTTATATCAAAATAGAGAAATTTGTTTGTCAATAACCGAATCTGTACCAACTTGTTCTAAAGGAAAAATCATAAATAGGGAATACATATTCCATTTTTTTGCATGTATCTAGCATAGAAAACCCTATGGGATAAGGTTGTAGATGTTTATTGTCATTATGATTCATGTTGTATGGTTTCCAACTGTAATGCATATATACATAAATATATTTATATTTCTATATATATACTGAGAATGATTTTTTTTCATACATAGAGTTTCGTTTTGATTCTGGTTTAATAGGTACATGGATGGGAATCTCAATTAAGTACTATGGCTCTCTGTATAGTTACCTAGAGACATATAGGCATACATATAGATGTCTATATAATTTGGTTCCATTCAGATTTTGCACATAGATAGTTTACTTAGTAAATATGATTACATTGTGAGGGTTTTTCCTACAGTTTTATCTCATTACAATAGCAATCTAATTTACAGAAATATTCTTCCAGAAGTTCACTAAATATATTCTTCAAATGGTATATCCAATGAAAACAACATTCACCCAGAAATCTAATCCAACAGAGATAATCCATTCACAATTAGTTTAGAGGCATTCTATCAGTCCTTAAGTTCAACAACATTCAACCGGATTTTCATCCATAGAAATACTTCTATCCATAATTAAACAGATGCATTCTATCAGTTATTAAACCATATAGCATTCAACCAGAGAAAATATTAGGATGACATATATGAACAGTTCTCGAATAATAAACAGAACAACCACGTTCCTCCCAACCTTAGAACAAAACAACCAAATCACTTGTTCTGTTCTCCCCCTAGCCTAACCATGAATCTATGAGGGTAAACTTAGAACTTCTCCTCAACAATAGTCTTACATTTTTCAACAACTTCTCCTTGGCTCAGACTCAGAAGACAGTGTTCATAACAATAAGAGACAATTTCTTTCCCTAGGATACTAGGCAGCATCTTGCCTGCTCCCATATGTTATATATCCAAAGCCATTTTTGCCTAGTTCTTTTCCCCCCTTGGGAATTTTCGTATCTTTCCACATCCCTCATTTTCAGGGGCTTCCAATGGAAAAATTCTTGATTTTCCACTTGTCACATTCAACACTGAGGTAGTTCCAACATGTTCCCCTCTCACGAAGTCATGGTTAGCTAATTTTAACATGGTTGTTCCATTTCTCCATCGGCAATAATTATAAAATATTCTGTTTCATACAAGTGTCATATTCAAATGGTTAGTTGGATCAAAATATATCTCTTCCCAACAGTCATAATCAACAATTACAATTAACTAAATTCAAAATTCGGAATGGCCACAAATGGAAAAAAATTTCCAATTTCGAATTTTCCAATTTCAAACTTAAAACAATAATTTATATTTGGGGATGTTACATCCTTTTCGCTTTCAATAAAACATTGTCCTTAGTGTTCGTTCCTTTCTTGGAACAAGATTGGATGAGATTTATGAAAATCTCTGTCAAACTCCCAAGCGGCCTCCTTAGGGCTAAAGTGCTTCCATTACACTTTTACGTGGGCGATGACTCTGTTCCAAAGTATTACTTCTCTCCTATCCAAAATGCACAGAGGTTCCACTTGGAACTCGCCTTTTGGTTCCACCTTCACCAAGTTCTAATCGATCATATGAGTAGGGTCATGAACATAATTCTTTAACAAAGAAACATGAAATACATTATGACTTTTTAGATGGGAAGGAAGTGAAAGTTGGTATGCTACGGGTCCAATTCAAGATAAGATCTAGAAAGGCTAACAAAAACTGGGTGCCAACTTGGCATAGTTCCCTAGCTTTACAGAACTTTTCCAGGATTTGACTTTTAAATAGACATGGTCTCCCAGTTGAAATTCCAAGTTTCTTCTTTTCTGGTCCACGTAACTTTTTTGTCTATCTTGTGCCTCTTTTAATTTATGTTGTACTTTTCTTACCATGCTCTCCATTTCCTAGAGCATCTCTGGTCCTACCATGAGTCTGTTAACTGGGATATCCCATCTAATCGGATTTTTTCACTTCCTGTCGTACAATACTTCGAAAGGGCTCATCTTAGCCGAATTTTGGTATGCAAATTCTACCAAGTGCAGGTAGTCTTCCCACTTACCTGGTTTGGTTCTTACATACATGTGGATCATATCTTCTATGATTTGCTTCGTTCATTCAGTCTACCCATATGTTTGTGGATGTTAACTCGTGTTGAAATTCAAGTTAGTATTTAACCCTGCAAACAATTCTTTCCAAAAAGCAGATGTAAATTTTACGTCTCTATCTGAAATCACCATTTTAGGATTACCATGCAGTCTAAAAATTTCTTTTATGAATATTTCAGCGATGTTAATAGATTTAAAATTAGACTTTACAGGAATAAAGTATGCAGGCTTACTAATCTTATCGATTACCACCATAATTGAATCATTTTGTTTCTGAGTTCTAGGAAAACCTGTAATAAAGTTCAATGATATAGTCTCCCATTTCCATTCTGGCATAGTTAAGGGCTGTAACAGGCTGGTTGGATGTTGATATTCATGTTTTACCTATTGACAATCTTTATACTTAGCTAAGTATTATTCGGTTTCACCCTTCATATTAGGCCAATAAAATAACTTTCTTAGTGTTGTTATCGTTTACTGGTATCTTGGTTGACCAGAATATGGTTTCTTATGAACTTCATCCAAAACTGTTAGCTTTAACTCTATCGAATCCAGTATGTATATTTTGTTTTTAAATCCTAGTAGACCATTTTTGTCCACACTCAGATCTATTTTGTCTTAATTTTCTATAGTGTTATGAATTTCTGCCTTTGTTTTAGTGTAATTTTCATCGTTATTACCTCAAGTCTTTATCCTCTTATCAAGATCACTTTCTTCCCTGCTAATATTTATTTCAAACAACCCATGAACACTTTTTCTTAAGGCATCAACTACTTTGTTTTCCTTACCCTTGATATGTCTTACATCAAAGTCAAATTTTCTTAAGAAGGATAACCATATTGCTTGCCTTGCATTAAGTTCTGGCTGACTAAACAAAAATTTCACGCCGTTGTTGTTAGTGAATAACATAAAATCTCTGCCCATTATGTAGTTCCACCACATCTTTAAGGTGTGTATTACCGCTGCCACGTCTAGGTCATAAGTGACGTAATTTCGTTTATGTTCCTTTAGTTTTTGGGAATCATAACAAATAACATACCCTTCTTGGGTTAGCACACCACCTAATCCTTCTTTACTCGTGTCTACACAAATGGTGAACTCTTTTTCTAGATCTGCTACCTTTAAAATGGGTGCAGTTGTTAATAATTATTTTAACTTATTAAAATTGTCTTAACATTTATGTGACCAATTAAACTTGGTTCCCTTCTTTTGTAGTGATGTGGTAGGGTATGCAATTTTGGAAATTCCCTCTATAAATCTGTGGTAATATACGGTGATTCCCATGAATGACCGGATGTCTGCTACGTCCTTAGGGATCATCCATTCCATGATGGCTCTTATTTTCTCAAGATTGACTGCAGTGCCTTATGCAGAAATTACATGTCCTAGATATTGTATTTTAATCTAATAAAAGTCACATTTATCGAATTTAGCATATAGTTTGTGCTTCCTTAAAGTTTGAAAAACTACTCTTAAGTTCTCTTCGTGTTCTTCTTCTATTTTAGAATAGGCTAGAATGTCATCAATAAATACCAACACAAACTTGTCCAAATATTGACTGAAAATATCGTTCATTAAACACATAAATGTGGCTGGCGCGTTAGCGAATCTAAAATTTATGACAACAAATTCGTAATGTCCATATCTCGTTTGAAAATCTTTTTTGCTTATGTCCTCATCTTTTATCCTAACTTGGTGATAACCAGATCGTAAATCCAATTTCAAGAAAATCTTTTCCCCACCCACTTGATCGAACATATCATTTATCTATGTAAGAGGTACTTGTTCTTAATAGTCATTTTGTTTAATTATCAGTAATCGATGCATAATATCAGAGTTTTGTCTTTCTTTTTCATAAAGAGGACTGGTGCTCCCCATGGTGAAACACTCGGTCTGATATATTCCTTGTCCAATAATTCTTGTAGTTGAATTTTTAGTTTTCTTAACTCCGAAAAAAAAATTCTGTAAGGTGCTTTCGAGATAGGGGTTGAACCAGGTAGTAGGTCGATAGAAAATTCTATCTCCCTCTGCGGGGGTAATTTAGGTATCTCATCAACAAACACATCTCTGCAATCATGCAAAACTAAAAAATCCTCCAAGTTGGGTTTATTTTATTTTTCTAACATGTTTGTTACTTGGATGGCATAAACTTGACTACCCTTTCTCATGCATTTCTTGAATTGGACTACTGAAATCTGTCTAATTGAGACTGGTTTTTGTATACCTTGAACTATCCTAGAAGTGTCATTTTCGTCTTTATACTTAAGTGATTTTTCATAACAATATAGCACTGCTTTATGCCTTTATAACCAATCCATTCTAATAATTACATCATAAGATCCTAATGGTAGAATGTTCAGATTTGTCTTTATGTTTTTACTAGCTAAACTGAACTCATAATCAGGAATAAAGTCGACAACTTTTCTTTTCGTTCCAGTTGCTAGTTGTACCAGCCAATATTTTGCATGTCCTTTTTTTTAAGTTTATTTGACTCCACTATACTAGGAGTGATATAACTTAATGTAGCTCCAGGGTCAATTAAAAAAGAAATGCAAGTGTTATTGATTTTACCTTCAATTTCCACCACAGAGGGCTGATGGTCAGCTTTCCAACCATCCACTACTGCATTTATCTGATGCAAGCTTCTGCCCACATCTCCCACCGTAGATGCTTCATGTACTTGTGAACTGTAGTTTTGGTTGCGGAAGTCAAACATGGATAGTTCCTCCTTAAGTGAGGTTCTTCACATTCCCAACATTTTAATGGTTCGAGGAGTTGTCCCCAAACTTCTTTGTTCCTAGATTTACTAGTTTTCCACCTCCTTGTATGTTCTGATTTTTGGAGTGAAAATATTTCCTTGGAAAAATTTTTGGTGTGTTCCGATAAGGAGTTGGATGATATCCCTTCTTTCGTTGGTCCATTCAGTCTTGTTTCTTGTCTTTCCAAGTCTTTGGAAATTCTGACCATTGTTAGTATTGGTCGTAACACATTCGGGCTTTCCTGAATACTTCACTCAAGTATTTGTGATTATCATATTCGATTTTGTCCTTGTAGGACTGTGGTAAACAGCTTAGGAATGACTAGATTTTCACTTTATACTCTCGTATATAAGGTACAAACCTTAGTAATTCTAGGAATTTGTTTATCAGATCTTCCATAGCCATTTGGCTAAGTCGTAGCTCATTAAATTATTTGGTTTTTATTTCGTAGAAACTTTCAGATAGGTATTGTTTCTTAAAGTATTTCTTAAAGTCTGACCATTCCATCTATTTCCCCTTTAGGCCCTTGGCCAATTTCAGGTCTTGCCACCAAATGTTGGCTTTTCCTTTCAGATTATAGATGGACATTCTGACATTCATATTGTTGGAATAGTTGTATATCTGGAAATACTTCTTGATGTCTAACAACCATGCTTCAGCTTCTTCCCCTATTTCGGATTCCCCATCAAAGGTAGATGGTTTGATTTTCTTAAATTCTCCCTCAAGGTGATCCACCTGTTTCCTTTTTCTGTCTATTTTTGTTTTATCTTCAGCTTGAGGTGTACCTTCATATGTGTTTTCCTCTTTCTCTACTTCAGAACTAGAATTCTTGGAGGCCCTTTTACTAACCTCTTCTTCCCGGTTATCATCCTTTGGGGTTTTCTTTGTCACTATACTTCACAACAAGAGTTCATTTATTTCCTGTTGTTCCTGTTGTGCATTTTTCAGTTTCTCATTGCTTTCTTTGAAAACATGCAACTCAACAATGCGATTTCTCATCATTCCTAGAACTTCGGTAGGTGATCTTAGGTCATTGTTATGTCTCTGATCTTTAGGTGGTCTTTGTCCAGGATTCTCCTCAAGTATGATTTTTTCTTCATCCTAGGCTGCCATGACTAACACAGAACAAAAAAGTGTTTTTCTTATTTTAACAATAATGGCTTGTTAGTTTTACATAGAGAGAAATATGTGCCAAGTAATTATATTGGCCCTCTTCAAGGTCCAAGTACTGTAACCTTTTCTCTTATACCATATGTAATGTTTCCCTCAATTTGTCACCATTTTTTTTTCTTAGGGACATTAAACTTAATTTTTAGGTCCAATCCATATCAGACCTCTCTTGCTCCATTATAAGGTGATTAAATACTTATTTATTTCCACCATTTATACTTACCAAATTCTTTATCGACAGTGATTAAAAGACTTTCTTTAAACTTAATCTCAAGAGAATTGGATATCTTTAAATTCATAAACAATAGAATCTTTGAAAAAATATAAACATTTATATCTATCCTTGCCATAGTCTATACTTCTGGCCTCAACAAAACTATTTATGTACACCATCATAATTTATACTCCTGACCGGGCAAGTAAGGCATACTATGTGAAGGGTATCAACGTATGAACATCCTTAAATTCTGAAGTGATAAATCAAATTCCCTCAGTTGTAGGTGACAAATACCTAATGAACAAATTACTATCAATATGATAGTTAGTACGTGCAAGTGTTATGACTTGGAACGTGGTAACTAAAGGGTTGTTTATACATTACTCACTAATGCTTAACTGTCTTTCCCATCCAAAATAACTCTGGAATAATCTTTTTCCCTTTTAACAGATCCGATGAACATAAAAGAACTCCAAATAAACTAGAGGCAAGGACCAAAATGATAGTTCAGGCTGTCTTTCATTATGATTTTTTCGTTGTCTCAGGCGGGATTATCATAGATACGATCATAATGGTGTAATGAACTCTGGCAAAGTGTTTAAGGAATTTTGTAATGCACCACATCGGGACCATCACATGTTTTAATGTGCCCCTTTGAAATTTCGCCAACTTTCCCTAACCATGGTGCTTAGGTACAAATTGTCATTAATCGCCATTGGGCTAATAGACAGGATTTTTCCTGAGGCTACTTTCTCATTCTTGATGTTTCCTTTGTGTGTCCTGTGACTACGCTTAAGGTTACCCTATTTATCCATTCGTTCCCTTTGTATTTCCAATTCTTATGATGTTGGCTCATTCTAGTGGAAATACATTGAGTGGACCATTGCCACCGAGTATTGATTTAAGTAAGGTAAGAGCTTCTGGTTAATAGATTTGAAAACCCTCTTTGTTATAATAATTTTTTTGTGTATATAAGGTAGTCCTTTATCATATACCTTCGAAGATAATGTCGTTCTGTCAATGTAGAGTTTTGTTTCTTGATAGTCACTGTATTTTGTGTGAGTTTTCTTGGGTTATATGCCTTAGTGTAATAACTAGACTCTTTGACCATATGGGAGGCCACTTACCTCATTTTATTCCTAACTTTGCATCTACCTTTCAATTACAGTCACACGAAGACAAATCGTAGAGCTCTGTAAAAGTTTTGATCTATTTAAGTTTCTCGTGGTACATCTCTTGGTTCTTACTCAGGGTTTTCATTTGTTTAGTAAAAAGGGCGTAGGGCATATTCTCCGTAACCATATCTATAATGAGCAAAGAGTGGCCTCTTTGCCTAACTAATCCTGTGCTACTTCGACCTGTTACATGCTCTTCGTGATTCCAATGACTCCACGAAGCAAGGGTTGAAGTTAAGAGATAAATATTTGTGATGAATTTATCCTTCATAAACCCACACTCCAGATACATTTTAATGAGTTAGAATCTCTAGGGTTATAAGTATGATCTCCCTAATACAACTACTATTATTATTCTGCAATGCATATACAAATATAAGTATGAAATTACAATTTTTCAGCCCTCCTGTTCTAAATCTTTACCCCAAAGTTCTCAAGTATGGTCGAGGAGTTACCCTCGGTTGTGGTCTGACAATCTTGGGTGTCTAAATTTGTTTTGTTATTATTTTAAATTTGTTTCAAGGGAAGATCTCCCATTTTCTCAAGATTCTATCCACGACTTCATTTCTTTTTCTTTGGAACCAAATTAAAATTAGTTAGGAAATGTTACTCTGTGGTAAAAAGGGGAAACCCTACAGGTCACATTTTTACTGTACAATCCTTATTAGTTACTCTTGTTTAACATATAATTATTCACTTCTTTCTGAAAACAGATGATTCAAACTTTGTTTGCTACAATCTAATGATGGAGCCATGTTTAACTGCGAGGGTACCCATTAGCCGACTCTTATCCCTCTCTGCACTTTTGAGTCTGCGACGAATTTTCCATGGATACAAGGAGGAAGGATGAAATTTATTTCTAAAATCCATCATCTAAGTATAGTCTAAAAATTTCATTTGCGTTATAAATTTTTGTAGTTATTTTATTTCATTAATTGATACTAATAAAATTTCTTGGTCTCTCTACAGGATCTGGGTGCCTTTGACATATTTGAATTCCAAGACATCGATTGGTGCAAGAGGTATTCAGGTTCTTGTTTACCTCTCTCTTACACAAAAAATAGTATCTCAGGTTCCATCGAATGAGACAAATTTAGTCCTAGCATACAGTTATCATGGGAAGCAATTGTACTAGACTCCTAGGCAACTGGTTATTTCTACATTCCTTCTTCTTAGAGGGACATAAGGGTCAATCCCCTTACTATGACATGGTTGAAATATTTTTCACTTCAAAATCTTTTTTTTCTGTATAATAGATGTTCTTGTACTCAGGACTCTGTATCTGGGTATTAAGATATATTTGTGTATTGAAACTTTTGTCTACATCTCCCCTCAGGATTAATTTGATCTTTATAAAGAATTCGAACCATTTACTCTGGTTATTCATGTAGCTACAAAATTTTCAGACTTGGTTATATGCTTACGAAATTTGTATGTCTCTAGATTATTTGTCCTTTGCGAAAATTTTATTTCTGCATTATTTTATATCAGAACAAAGAAATTTGTTTGTGAATAACCGAATTTATACCAACTTGTTGTAAAGGAAAAATCGTAAATATGGAATATGTATTCCAGTTTTTCTCATGTATCTAGCATCGAAAACCTTATGTGATAAGTATTTAGATGTTTATTTTCATTATGATTCATGTTGTATGGTTGCCAACTTTAATAAATATATACATAAATATATATATGTATATATATATATATATATATAGTGGTCATTATTTTCTTTCATACATAGCGTTTCATTTTGATTCTGGTTTAATAGGTACATGGATGGGAATCTCAATTAAGTACTATGTCTCTGTGTATAAGTTACCTACAGACATATAGGCATACATATATATGTATGTATAATTTGGTTCCATTCACATTGTGCACATAGATAGTTTACTCAGTAAATACGATTACATTGTGAGGGTTTGTCCTACAATTTTATCTCATCACAACAAAAATCTAATTTACAGAACTATTCTTCCAGAAGTTAACCAAATATATTCCTCAGCTAGTATATCCAATGAAAACAACATTCACCCAGAAATCTAATCCAATAGATATAATCCATTCACAATTAGTTTAGAGGCATTATGTCAGTCCTTAAGATCAACAACATTCAACCAGATTTTCATCCATACCAATA
Source organism: Picea mariana (assembly GCA_032191745.1). Taxonomy (NCBI): domain Eukaryota; kingdom Viridiplantae; phylum Streptophyta; class Pinopsida; order Pinales; family Pinaceae; genus Picea; species Picea mariana. The sequence continues at coordinate 50,577 of JASDQU010437515.1, read as the reverse complement.
CATCTATCGATAATTAAACAGATGCATTCTATCAGTTATTAAACCATATAAAATTCAACAAGACAAAAGAGTAGGATGAAATATATGAACAATTTCCAAATAACAAATGGAACAACCGCGTTCCTCCCAACCTTAGAACAGAACAACCAAATCACTTGTCACGTTCTCCCCCTAGCCTCACCATGAATCCATGAGGGAGAACTCAAAACTTCTCCTCAGCAATAGTCCTGCAGTTGTCAACAACTTATCCTTGCCTCAAACTTAGAATACAATGTTCATAACAACAAGAGGCAATTCCTTTCCCTAGCATACTAGGTAGCATCTTGCCTCCTCTCGTTTGCTATATATCCAAAGTCATTTTTTCCTAGGTCTTTTTCCCCTTTGGGAGTTTTCGGATCTTTCCAAATCCTTGATTTTTAGGGGCTGCAAGTGGCCAAATTTTTTATTTTCCACTTGTCACATTTAGCCCTGAGGTAGGTCCAACATGTTCTCCTCTCATGGAGTCATGGTCAGCGTATTTTAACATGACTGTTCCATTTTTCCATCATCAATAATTAAAAAATATTTTGTTTCATACAAGTGTCATAGTCAAATAGTTAGTTGGGTCAAATCCGATCTCTACCCAACAGTCATAATAATCAATTACAATTAACTAAATTTGAAATTCGCAATTTCCATAAATGGCAAACATTTTCCAATTTCGAATTTACCAAAAACATAAACACTTTCCTAAGAATTTTCAAAATTAAAACAATAATTAATTTTTGGGGATGTTACACAATAGCACCTCTCTATATCAATACAGAAAAATAACATGTCATCTTACCCATAATGCGTCATAATCATAATCAAATGCCCAATAGTATAATAATCTATTATTATACTAGTATAATAATAGTATAATAATCTCGATCACTTGCAAGCAAGTGTCCTCAAACAATAAGTTTTCTAAGTGCACACAAGAGCGAGATGTTACACTTTTTAATTAATTGTTATTATCTTCAAAGTTTTTAAGGTGAAAACTATCATCATAATAATAATGTGTCAGAGATAATAAATGTCTTTGTTTATTAAGTTGGTTAAAAATTTCAATTTGTGTATTAAGTTTGTTAAAATTTTCAAATGTAATTTTTGGTGTTTAATGAATTAAATATTCGAAGGATGTGTCTCTTAAAGAAAGTGGACATTAAGTAGAAGCATCGAACACAAAAGTATTGAATTTTCTGAATATGTTCCTCCAAACATGTTTATATACGTTCCTAAGTCATGTGCCTCCAAAAGTGTTCATATATGTGTTCATATGAGATGAAATCATATACTTGTTCATATGAACTGAAATTTATTGACGTACAAATTTTATGTAACTAAAAGGATTTTTTTGGTAAAATAGATGGTCATGACAAGTATGAGTGTAGGTAGTAGAAATAGTGCTATGATTAGGATCGAAAAAAGCCTGAATATTCTCTTGTTAAGGCTCTGACTCAGTAGCATCTGCTCAATCGATTTTATGCTTTCCATTGTCGTCTAGTGACTTGTTACTGACACACATAGGTATTCCTGTCGTCAGGAAGGCGAGGAAAGAAAGGCTAGGGAACATCCAGTATTCAAGCATACAGAGAGGGCCGAGATTAAACTATTTGTGTGAGATTGTCATCTTGCAAGTATGACACCAATTTAAGAAAAGGGACAACAAATCAAAAATTTCAATAGAGACAAATAAAACAAGGATCTTCATGAGACAAATAAAACAAGGATCTTCATGAGAAAAGGTAGCAGAAGTAGAGATGGCACGATAAGAACCAACAATTTCAATAGAGACAAAGAAAACAACACAAAAAGGTAGCAGAAGTAGAGATGGCACGATAAGCACCAACAATTTCAATAGAGACAAAGAAAACAACACAATTGGCAGAGGAAATTGTTTCATCCAGATCTTCATGGAGGATTTATTACTCTTCTTCAGTGAAGGATATTAGTTACTCTTATAGGTTGAGTTCACTTTAATAAGATTCTCCACGAGGTAGCCACGATGATATTATCACTGAACTTGGAAAATGTCGACACATACTTTAAATATTACGATGTTGCAGTGAGCAAAGTACATGTTTTTTGAGAGACTCCTCGGAGTGCATTTTTAAAGAATTAGAAGTCCATCAAGAAAGCTACGGGAATTATAAAAAAGGGAAATGAGGATGGAACATAGAGGGACGAAAATAGGTGTAGATAAATCATATGGAAAAAAGTGCAAGGCCTTGATTTCTTTCTGGAACATATAAGGCCGACAATAGGTGTGGATAAATCATGTTTGCATCCTGGAACTACCCATCATGAAACAAGTTTGATATTCTTATAGAAACTTGATGGATAGTCCACGTTAGAAATGGAAGGATAATTCATATACTCCAAAAAATGGTCATGGAAGTTAACAATGGTCTCACTAATCAATATAATGTCCCACCTCGGGGGAGATTCACTCGAAGATTCATGTAAGAGAGATGACTGTTCATGTGGAAGAGAATATCTTGAGGTATACTAGGAGGCATGGGAGCTTATGGATTTGGTTGACGAGTCAGCTACTGAGATCAATAGCTTGCTCAGTAAAGAAACATATAAACAATTCAAGACATGGAAACAAAGTGCACAAAATGTCAAAAGTTCTCCAGCTCCAACTACAACAATGGAAGAGGCAGATATAATGATCAAAGATCTTGGAAAAGAAAGTTAAAATGAAGCTAAGAAAGGTTGGAAGAATGATAATGGGAAAGATTCTCTGGTGGATTGTGAGAAGTTAGGAGCAAGGATCACATTATACAAAATATGCATGAGTATGGATTGTAGCTCAGGGAATTTGACGGAACTGGTGAAATAATTACAGAGCACATTAGCATATATCATTCGTTCTTGCATAGAGAAAGTGGGGTCCCATTAATCGAGAACAATAGGAAATGGGCACAAGAAATGGAGGAAAAAAATTGTTGGAAACATTGTACATAGCATTGAGATCAAAGAGAAATTACCATGTAACTTTTATTAATTTGTTTTGGGTCATTTCCTGCTAAGATGATTTTTTTTTCCATTTCTTGCACAAAACTGCAATAGAAAAATGAAATAGAATTTGAGTCATTGAATCCAAAATGTAGCGTGTAAGTGCCATCATTGTATTTGTATGATCTTTTCCTTAGCCTCTTTACCGGAAGTTATAGTGTGTCCAAGGTTGCAAATTGCCCTCCTCGAGAATGACACACAAATATGATGGGTTTGAGATTCGTTTGTTTCGAGCCTATGTATATATACAACTGATTTACATTAAATAAAAGGTTAATTTTCGTTTGCAATTAATCCCCATTTAATGATTTAAATATGGTCACTTTATCGTGACAGTTGTACTTGATAAATCAATTTACCTTTGTTTTGAAATTTGTGTGCTCTATAATATAGAGGAATATCTCCAGATCTCCCTCTCAAGTCGTTCTCGTTGACAATTAAATCTTTTATTCTTTGAAATGAAGGGAAGGTAACGTATACAACATGTTTATACTCATTTAGAGCGAAACTCTCTACTGCGTTGTTTGCACGAATATAATCTTCCCAAACCTTTGGTAGTAGTCCGCATGAGACAAGAAAAGTTGCAATCTCCTCACCAACACTGAACCTGCATCAACATTTCTGTAAATTAAGAGTGCATATGGGCACCCGGGAAATGACCCCTCTCAATTTAGAATTGAAGATCTAGACAATGGACAAGTGAGGTTGGAATCCTTCAAGTTTTATTTTATACACTAAATATGCTAGTTGGGCATAGATTGGTAAGTAAGGATATATATAGAAGAGATGGCCAGATCCAATAAAAACACTACTATAATTTCATTCTGTGATATGAAGATCAAAGATACTATTAACTCAAGACACAAAATTGTTGGAAATAGAAAGCATAGATTTGGCAGGACACCATTTTGCCTTGAAGAAGCTCTCCTGCAATTGATCTTCATTTTCTTGTTCATCGCAAATGATCTTAATTGTCTTATTGTTGCTGATGATCTTCATTGTCTTCTTCTTGTTGACAGCAGCAACTATGGAGAAGAAGAAGCTTGCAGAATCACTAGGCTACAAAGAAATAATTTTCATAGTGAAGTTGATTAACCAAATAGCTATGGTGTTGGTTTACGGAATAGCTATGGTGGTGCTAAGTTGTTAATGGAAAAACTATGATGCAGGTTTCAGGAATAGTTATGGTGGTGTTGATGAAAGGAAGTGAAGAGCCAAGCAATGAAGGTGGTGAAGTGTCACTTAAATGATAGGGGTCCAAATATCGAGACATGTACTCTAGTGTTTGACATGAATAGACTCAACGTCCTAAATCACCAATGATGTAATTTATTTTAAAAATTAATTTTAATTTATTTTAAAAATTAATTTTTAAATTGCAACACAAGAAGGAAATACTGTCAAATCAAAGATATTTGAAC
>JASDQU010437515.1:31042-44817 GCA_032191745.1 Picea mariana | reverse complement strand
TGCTCTATCAATTCGTTTTTCTGTGGCTGCAGATTTGTTTTCAAAAGATACTATTAACTAAAGAGATGAAATTGTTGGAAATAGATAGCATAGATTTGGCAGGACACCATTTTGCCTTGAAGAAGCTCTACTGCAATTGATCTTCGTTTTCTTGTTGATCGCAAATGATCTTAATTGTCTTGTTGTTGCTAATGATCTTCATTGTCTTCTTCTTGTTGACAGCAACAACTATGGAGAAGAGGAATCTTGCAGAATCAATAGGCTACAAAGAAATAATTTTCATAGTGAAGTTGATTAACCGAATAGCTATGGTGTTGGTTTACGGAATAGCTAAGGTGGTGCTAAGTTGTTAATGGAAAAATTATGTTGCAGGTTTCAGGAATATTCATGGTGGTGTTGATGAAAGGAAGTGAAGAGCCAAGCAATGAAGGTGGTGAAGTGTCACTTAAATGATAGGGGTCCAAATATCGAGACATCTACTCTAGTGTTTGACATGAATAGACTCAACGTCCTAAATCACCAATGATGTAATTTATTTTAAAAATTAATTTTAATTTATTTTAAAAATTAATTTTTAAATTGCAACACAAGAAGGAAATATTGTCAAATCAAAGATATTTGAACCAATAGAAAACTCAATAAAAAAATTTAGAATATTAAAAAAATATGGAAGAGTTGGAAGTTTATCACTTCCAATCTTTGCTAACTGCTCATGTGTCAGACTGATCACTGTTGGAAGCCCTCTGTGCTCATCTGCTATCATTTGGCCTCTGATGCTCACCATCATGCACCAAGTATCCACTGGTTGCCTATGATGATCCACTTCTATGCGGCTAGATGTCATAAAAACATTCATGTCAGGCGATCTCGGCCTAGCCACTCCCAATTTCCTCAGCCATTGTATATCTCTCCTCATGTTTATCCCTATGACAAACGTGTCAGGAAAGGATAACATAAATATCTATAGCTGACCTTAGGACTAAACAATGCCACCTTTCTTGGTAAATCCCAAGGATTCGACCAAAATAACGTCTACTTGTACCCCGGATAACTACTCGCCTGTAGCCATCACTAAACCCCAATCATCAGGTACAACCATAAGTAAGTCGTCCAACTATTGTTCAAGCAACCTCCATCTGTCATCTCTCATGCAACTCCTGATATGGTGAAGGTTCTCTCTCATAACTATGTGTTGCTACAAAGGACTGACATCTACATGCTCCCCTAAGTGTGTCTCCTCCATCCAAGGCAGAATACCCCTCTGAATCTCACCGTACATCTCGACATGTCTCTGTGAGCTATCACTCCTCACTATATGCTCCAACATACCCATGTTGTCTCCCTTAGAATCATGTTGCATCAATGATCTTGGGCGTACTACATGAAGGTCAACCCATGTCTGGTAACAAATGGAAGTGTCCTCGATCAACTGGTGCTCCTCTACTAGACCACCACCATTCTCTAGCCCTGTGATCGAGGGATATATCTGATTATCCACTAGGACAAATGAAGTGGATATCTGAAGGATCCCCTCAAGAAGCTCATCTTATCTGGACTCTTATTCCGAGAGGGTTGTTTATGTGCTTCTCAAGAATCCTAGAGTGCTCTCCAACTCCTAAGTAAGTTTGTCCACTTCTAACCCCTGCTCCTCATAACCTCATGATACATATCACCAATCTACAATAGGTAATCGATGTTAGTAAAAAAATGTTGGTGGTTGGTCCTCATCACACATACTCTCTCCCTGAGAGTATGCAAATCATCCATGGAAAATCCCTCATTTGAACTACCATGTGGCACTGATGCTCTCTGACAGTAATATTCCATCAATGCATGCATGTCATCACTACGCCTGGTGGATACCATGATCATATCCTCACTCACTCTCAACTATGTTGCTAAGTGGTGTGACTCCTGATCATAGTCATGCTGAGGTGCCACCTCATATCCCTCACTGCTAGTGTCAGTCCTACTAGTGTCAACTCTGGAATCCCCAAAAACACTCTCTGCATAAGATAACATGTTGAATTGACCACTGTCTATTGTGCTGCTTGGTGCTCCTATATTCCATTGCACCCCATCACTAGGTGTTATCTCCCTCTAAATCACATTGTATCCTGTATGAGCAGTCATATCCTTCTGTGCACTCACCCTGCTACTATCATCTGCGCCTAGATCCCATATAGATGTCTCTAGACACGTGCTATGGTCATCCTAACCATTAAAGAGTGCATCCTCATCAATGTAGGGGGATCCTGGAAGTAAGTGCTCCATCAACCTATCAGTCTCCACAATCTTCTCAACTAATGAAATCTAATAAATCTGTGACTCAATATCCTCATGTTGATCTGTATGTGTAAGGTCAACTTCTTGTATGTCCTCTACCTCCTCTTGGATATGTGTATCTACATGTCCATGGTGTGCATCCCTCACACAAGGCTCCTCCATGATATCTAACATACTACTTTTATTCTGATGTGATGTGGCTATCATGGGTACCTGAAAGGATGACAACTGTGTCACGACCCTCATAGGAAGCTCATTTGATCTAGGTGCTAACACGTGTGAATCCTTACTAGTGTCACCACTCTACTGGGGTGTAAGGTAATCAACAGTATTTGATATGTTTGTTGAAATGCAGTTGTTTTCATCCTATTCCTCTAACTATCTATCCACTACACAAAGGTCACCATCCTCCTCAAGCATGTTAGTATCATCAACTTCTATGCAAGAGTCACTATCATCATCAGACTGCCTCAAATCAGAATCTATCACTCCATCCTCACACACTTCATCATCATTGCCATAGTGTGACTCAATAATGCGCTCTTGATCCTTACCCCTACACCTATGATCTAGTTCCCAAGGCACCTTGCAACTGTAGCAAAGATGCATGTTCCTAATGGGTGTGGGGCCACTCTGTTCTTCCAGCCATATAGCTTTTGTTGTTCTCTTTTTATCTACAACAATGATCCCATGTAAGACATCCTCTTCGCTCCAACTAGGATTTCTTAAGGATACATACCAGGAAAGGTTATTTGAGCCCTAGTTTCCTTGCTTCTAAGTCTAGAATATATAATCTCCAAGCATGTTATCTCAAAATATATCACATCCATTTCTCCTTACGGAAGACCCCTCTCTAGCTCTGCATGCATGTGCTAATTCCCACTAGCCAGTAGGAATCTAAGATTTGATACCATTGTAATGTTCCAAAGTCAATATTCAAGGGACGTCATGGTTTTGGGTGGCTTTTTAAACTATTATTGGTTGTGGCATTTCATCAAACACTTTACTTATAGTGATTGTTTAGGTTACGATTAGGGTTTTACTGATGGTTTATATGAGTGTTTGTAGCATTAAAAAATAATATACTATAATGGAACATACCTCAACCATATGAAAGATCAACCACATGAAAGACAAGCCGTAACATCTCAAATCTGATTTTATTCATAAATAGAAGAACCTGCTACAATGAGAAGGTCGATCTGGAATGCTCAATAGATGGCTCCAATTAAGAAGATAGAAGCTGCTACAAAATGCTCCAATAGAAGATATTATAAGCCTTCAAAGGGTGAATACTCATTGATGGTCAATTCAAAAGTAGATATGAACCGTAAGAAATGTTAAACCCCCAAGCTGGAAGATGCCATGCCCTGCTGGAATGTTGAAGCTCCTCAATAATTCATCCCAACTGAAGGGAGCCTCCAAATGATTTCAAAATGAGTGGAATAGTAGATCAGGTTACTTCAAGAACAACCCAGGTGCTCAAATCTCCAAGATCCCTCTCAAACCATATGGATTTGAATCTCCTCCAAGGAATGGTGTGCCCCAATAGATGCATGAAACCCTAGATAATTTGGCCTCTCTCCTAGAGACCTCCAACAACTCCACCAATCCACTAGAATGATAGATCAGGGCACGAAAATGAAAACCCAAGTTCTCAACTAGGCAACATACCTGCTAGACCCTTAGATCAATCCACTCTCCAAATAATGGTGCACCCTCCTCTTTGGAATTCGTCCCACTCTCAATACAATGGGATGGCTAATAATGATGGAATGGGATGAGTGATTCAAGTCAGACCCCAAAATGCCTCTCAATAATCCTTGTACTCGCTATAACATCCATATGGCTACTTTGGTCATCATAAACCTTTGCAATGTAATGATGTCCCAAAGTGGGGACATTACAGTCCCCTGATTATCATAATTTTCTTCAATGGGAATTTTGTGTGTGGAAAGAGTTTAGATTTAGTATTAAAGGTCTATGATTAGAGTTAGTTCATGGTCATTTTAAAGGTCAAAATTAACTATTTGGTTGTATACAAGGATATCAAATACCACATAATCCACACCACTACTACCTATACCATCAATACAAGTCATTCAGTTGGAATTCAACCACTTCATTACAACATTTCAAGTTATTAGGCCTTTAGAGCTATAGAGGTTGACTTTCTTGATACCAAACAAATTCCTATTCAAGTCTTGAGAATTTATTTTATACATGTTAACTAAAAAAAGGTGCTCATTGTTAATGTTCATATTGTTCAAAATCTCAACAGAAACCTCATGAGGATAAACCCCCCTCCATTTTTAAAGAGATGGTAATCCTCTATAATTGTTTGAAAGATGTAGTTGATGGTCTTGGGTTGGGTTGTCAAATGGGAGAATGCTAAACAACAAACCCCAAATATTTATTGATTTATTTTTATGTAAAATGGTTCCTGATAACTAGATTTATTCTTGAGTGCAACATTTTCCTAGAAATGTACCAAGAAACTTATTTACAGTAAAATTTAAAGAAAATATTCAATATCAAAATAAATATATGCTCAACTTCATAATAACATCCCTCTGAAACGATATGTTTATTTTATACATAAGTATTATACAATGAGATGATTGTTTTTTTAGTTTTGGGGATGTTGGGCCTTTGCGAAAACCCTAGCCACAGGTAGCCTCAGGTTCCTTTTCTTTACCCATCGCTCTCAACTTTGTAGCTTATTCTAGGCTAACAGAGTGGCAACAAGTCTTTCTTGTGTTAGATGGCGAGCAATTATCTATTTTTCTCTGTGCAACTTCCTTCTATATTTTTTCGGTCAGGTATAATGGATGAACTGGTAGACTACACATATGCTCCATTAGATGGACAAATCATCCAGAATCTGCTAGTTTCCCTTCCCCCTGAAACTATCTCTCCATTTTTTTCACCTCCTTTCAAGTGCTCATGGGAGGCCCTTTCGCTGGTACAAGTTCATGCCTCTTCTTTGGGTTCACAGTTGTTTGATATTGGTGGTATGCATGATGCCTCAGGTGTCGAAGTTGTACTTTTTTGGGGGGAGGTTATTGAAACCCTCCAGAAGTCCTCTAAGATATTTGGAGTTATAAACAATGTCCCATCATACAAGAACAAGTCCCTAGTTTTTCTTTAGGTTTTAGAGAGAATCATACATTCTAGTATTCAGGACGACTTCCTCTTCTATGCATTTGGATAATTTTGGGGATTTGTTGGCTCTCCCAAGTTTGGTAAGTCCTTTTCATAGTAAATTCCCTCTTTTTTCCTCCCCCAGTCTCTCGGATCCCAATTTTCCTTCATCTTTGGATATGAATGACTTACTGGCCCTCCCATCCTCCCCCTATTCTGTAGGCTTGGAAGCACCTATTTGTTCATCTTCGCCTCCCCAGTTAAAATGTATAACCCTAGGCGTCTTGCATCCAGGGTCTTTGAAGGTGAGCCATTGGATCGAAAGTGAAAGAAATATCTCTTGAGACTTACTTTGGTCCCTTGGCCACATTCTTTGGCCCTTGGGGACAATGTCATGATTCCAGAGGTCCCAGATCTAGTAGAGAAGGAAGTAGTGGGATGCGTAAATGTTCGATACATCGGTCTAGACTACCTAAAGCACTGGGTCTCTTTAACCTGAAGGGATTTGGGGATTCATTTACCATCAATTCATACCCTTGGAAAAGGGTGGTTTATGTTCAAATTTCATTCATTCATGGACGTGAGTAGGATTTTGAGAGACCCATGGTGCCTGGATTTGACTCCACTTCTATTGAAGAGATCGAATACCTTATTTGATTCAAATCGTGAGAGGATTGATGAACTTTCGATCTCTATGCAACTTCCAGGACTTCCACCAGAATGTTGGAATTAGAAATTCTTCGGGAAATTTGGCAACACCCTCGGTACTTTCATGAATGTGGATATCTATTTTTCTTCCATAGGTAAAATGTCAGTGGATCAGATTTTAGTATCTCCAAATATCAAGAAGGACCTCTTATACACATTTGAGCTCACTCATGGCAAATTATTATTCAAGAAACTCTCAATGATGATGACATTCCCTTAAAATTCCATATATGTCACAAGAACAATCATAGGTTTGTAGATTGTTCCTTCCCGATGAAGCATACAACCACTTTTGTGTAGAGCTCAAGGCTAAGGACTTCCCCTTTACTCTGTCGTTCTTAGGGTGTGGCATCGCACCCACTTTAGTCGAGAGCCCTGATGCAGGCTTAGAGAGAGGTCTTCATGAGAAAGGTCAAATATTTGTCTTAGCGGGGGCCAGGGGCTGCCACTTCATTTTTTTCAAAGGAAAAGGGGAAGTGACATGTTCAGGAAGATCTTCCTTCTAATCGAGAGAAACTGTTAGCGTGAATTCTTGCAAGGGAGTGTTTTCTCTCCAAGATTAGAGCCCGTGGCATAAATGCAAAGAAATGGGGGCTAAAAAACCTAACAAATTCATTTTTTCCAAGGTCACAGCCATGAGTGCAATGTGAAACACACAGAAAATCCATTTCAGATTAAAATTGCAAGCAGGTGGGTGGCTCCAGTATTCAGCGGCGAGGATCGATCGATGGAGCATATCATTGGTCGATGGATATTTGAGGCCAATGGAGTTGCACCATGTTTAACACAGGAATCAGGCCCATAGTATCGCCGAATATGATCCAGGCCATCTGATCAAAGAGGGGCACGTGGTGCGCGATTAGGCTCTATCGCCACTTCACCCATCACGACTTTGAAGAGCAAGGATCAGCTCATTCCCATCCACGAAATGTGAAGTGTTGAAGGCGTTCGGGATTTGGGCCCATAGTATCTCCGAATATGATCCAGGTCATCCGATCAAAGAGGGGAACGTGGTGCGCGATTAGGCTCTCTTGCCACTTTTCCCATTGCGACTTTGAAGAGCAAGGATCAACTCCTTCCCATCCACGAAACACGAAGTGCCGAAGGCATCTAGGATTTGGGCCCACAGTATCACCGAATATGATCCAGGCCGTCTGATCAAAGAGGGGCATGTGGTGTGCGATTAGGCTCTATCGCCACTTCACCCATCGTCACTTTGAAGAGCAAGGATCAACTCCTTCCCATCCACGAAACGCGAAGTGTCGAAGGCATCTGAGATTTGGGCCCACAGTATCGCCGAATATGATCTGGGTCATCCGATCAAAGAGGGGCATGTGGTTCACGATTAGGCTCTATCGCCACTTCTCCCATCGTGACTTTGAAGAGAAAGGATCAGTTCCTTCCCATCCATGAAACCCGAAGTGCCAAAAGCACCTCTGGATGCGGGCCCACGGTCATAGCACTAGGTCGTATGGAAAAGGGACAAAGCAGATGAGGGGCATGGAGCCAATGCATTCAAGGAAAGATGATCGTGGCCATCAGTTTTAAAGTCGATCCAACCATTGATCCTAGAAGGTCGTTTTGCGNTAGAGAGAAGGCACGTGGTCTTCTCCTGAGCATATCATCTCGGCCACTACCTGGGAAAGCAATTAATGAAAATCGAGCAGGTAGATGAAACCTCAGTTCAAGCCATAAATGGAAGGTATGGGAAGCCTGCAGCAATCAATCCATGGTACCCTTGTGTGCAGGTCCCCCTTACAAGAGCCATGCTGAGTTAAGGTGGCATCTAACGAAGGATTTCCATCCAAGTTTGATTGAAGGGAAACCACACCTTGGAGGTCCGAGAACGCATCTGTTCGGCGAATTTTTCTAAGTATATATACTCAGTTTTTCTATTTTTGTAAGGATCGATGGTAGAGCATAGCTCCCAATTGTAAAACTTTAATCCAGCCTCTGGTTCTCTGGTTATAGAGGAACATTTGAGACTTCTTTTTTAATGGCAGCCAGCTTCTTCTTTTCCTATTTTCCTCTGAATCTAAGATCCTGGGCATGAATGATCCAGTTGGGTGTTGCATTGCTATATTATGTAGGTTTGATATTATCATTTCTGCAATCTTCTTAGGTTCATTTTGAAGTTTGTTCGGCTTTGAAAGGATCTCACAGTCGAGACTTTTCCTCTTTTGTGAAGACTGCTGGAAGACTGGATGTCTAGAGCAGACTTTGTTTCTCCTCTCTTCCCTCCAAATACTCACCACTATCATTATTATTGGCTTAAGTTAGGTCAAGACCTCATGTGTCGATGCTGTTCTAGCCCAGTTTTCTGAGTTAGAACGATATTGTTCCAAGTTTACTTCCATCTGATCACCCCTTTATAAAAAAAATGTGACATAAACTGATGGGCGTCGGGCTCTTCTCCTGCTGCAATCCAGGAGTGACTTCCAACGCCAACATTTCTGGCACCATTGCTGGGGACAAAGTTGAAAATTTTCCCTGAGATTGAATGACATTGAGCCTCTGATTCTGAAGGTGCATCAGGCATCAGAACCTTTGAATATTGCTACTATGCACCTAGTGACTCCATTGTGATGACTCCACTGGAGCGAACCTGTTGTTTTAGTTGTGGCTTCCATAGGCAGACACATGTGGTCCCATCCACATCTACCTTTAGCTACACTTCAAGCTGATCCGGAGGTGATTTTCAGAAAAGGGAAGGCCTCTGAAGGAGAAACTTCCACCGCTGAACCAGGTAATCCACCATCTCCTTCTGTAGAAACTCCATTTTCTTCTCCTCAGCTTCCTAGCAGACCTTTTTCTAAAGTTTCTCATTTCCTGAATTTTGGGAGTGTTCCTACTGAGTTTTCCCCTCCTGGTCTGGGATTGGAGGGAGAAATCCTTGTCACTCCCCTCTCCCCTAAATTTGTACCTTGGCATGGACCTAGGACCACAAAATATTTCCCAACTCCTAGATTTACCACTCCTCTTGTTACTGTTGCTGCTTCTGCACTGAGAGAAGCATTTGCTGACTCAAGCCCATTAGTCTTCTCCCTAAATCCCCCATTGTTTCCTGGAAGCTCATTCCCAGTATCCCCTTTTCGAGCCCCTGCTCCTCTGAGTTCTCCTCCACCTAATATTCCTATGGCCAGAGAAAATCACCCCATGACCAAAATGGAGGCTATAATAGCTGCTAGGTATGCTCCCCTTGTGTTGCCTCAGCCTCTCAATGCCCTTCCAATGGATGGCTACCTCAAGCAACTTCCCAAGTTTACAGGTGAGGGGGAGAAAACTACAGAAGAACACCTTGAAGCCTTCTATAGTTTTACAGACGATCATGTTATCATGCATGCAGATGTATGGATGAGGATTTTTGTCCATAGTCTTGAAGGCGAGGCTAGAAAATGTTTTAGGGCCTTGCCTCCTGAATCTATTGATGGGATTGAGGCTTTGGATAGTGCCTTTTTGAGACAATGGGGAGACAAAAAGGACTTCATGTATTACATGACTGAGTTTGGGTCTTTGAAGAGAAAGGAAGGAGAGTTTGTCTCTGACTTCTCCAAAAGATTTAATAAAATGTACAATAAGATTCCCACCAAGATAAAGCCCTCTGAAGCCTCCGCAAAGATCATTTATGCTTGCGCTTTTGATCCTGATTTTTGCCTCCTGCTGAGGGAAAGGAGAGCCACCTCTCTGGCTCACATGCAGGATGCAGCGGTGGAAGTAGAGTCTAACATATTGTCTATTGATCGACTCAGTAATAAGGCTAACAGAGATGTATCTAGGAGAAGAACATAGGCCTCCCCATCCCATTCCTCTCCCCTTCCCCTTCAGATGGATGAGGTAACTAAAGTACTAAAATCCCTTTTGTCTAGGATGGAGAGGTGGGAGTTAGAGGGGGAGCCCATGTACAGAAACCCCCAGAATAATGACAACAGAGGTTTCAGGAGGCTTGGTAACAATATGCCACAGAATTTGCCAAACAAAAAAAGAAGAAAAGACATGGATGATCAGAGGATTTAGACCCCTCTCCAGAATAGCCTAGTTGCTCATGAGGAAGGGGAGGAGGTGGATGAACTTGACCCTGAGATCCACTGCATCAAGGACACTTCCCCTTTTCCTCATTTGACAGAATCTTCATATGAAGAATCCCTTATCAACACCCAAATCAATGAGTTGAATAAAGGGGAAAAGGCCAACAACACTCCTAACAGATACAATCTCAGGTCAAAAAAGAAAGAAGGGAATTTTGATATCCAGGATCAGCCCCTCATAGCGGAAAGGCCTACTAAAGTTGCAGCAACCACTACTAAAGAAAAGAAAACTCAGAATGTTTCGCCAGCAGCCAAGGAACCTATCTCCGAGGTAAGGGAAACTCCTAAGTCTCTCTCCTTTAGTTTTGAGCATGAGATTCATAAGATTATAATTCCTATACCCCTCTCCGAACTAGTTAAAAATGAAGATTTCAAAAAGTCCCTCTCCAAGCTGCTACAATCTGAGCCCTCCTATCCTTCCACGGACTCAATAAATCTCCAAGATGAAAATCCAGCAGTCGTCCTACGTCCCATGGTAGAAGATAGAGATGATTCGTCCCCTCCTTTCTACACATCCATGAACATACATGATAAAGTGTTGCATAACTGCCTCATGGATTTAGGGGCTTCCCATAACCTTATGCCCAAAATAGTCATGGAATAATTAGGACTGGAAGTGACAAAGGCTTATCATGATTTGTACCCTTTTGATTCAAAGAGGGTGAAATGTCCTGGAGTCATCAAAGACTTGGTGGTCTCTTTATTTTAGATGCTAATGAAGAGTGTGGTCATGGACATTGTGGTGGCTGATGTTCCCCCTAAGTTTGGGATGTTGTTGTCTAGGTCTTGGATTAAAAGACTTGGAGAAACATTACAGATGGATCTCACATATACCACCATTCCAGTCTTTGGAGGGGAACACAGGAGGTTGTAAAGAGAAGCCCAACTAGCCTATATTGTCAGTGATGAAGCAATCCCCACCAATCATCCAATCTTTGCACTTGAAACTGGTTTGGGGTCTAGTTTATTGCAGATCATTGATGTTGCTGAAGCTCCTTTCCAAATCAGAAAGAAACCCTTATTTGATCATGGGACACCTCCTCCAAACACCTCCATTTGGGAAAAAAAAATCGACAGAGCTTCTTCTAGTGAAGGCACTAGCACTAGAGTCATTTTCATCTCGCCTTCTCAAGAGACCATATCCCTGTCATACAAGCTGGAATTTGAAACCACCAACAATGTGGCAGAGTATGAAGCTCTTTTTTGGGTATGAGGGTTGCAAAAGAAATGGGAATAAGGGAGATGACAGTGTTCAGAGATGCTGAATTGATAATCCAACAAGTCAGGAATGTCTATCGGGCCAAGAATCCTCGGCTTAGAAGTTACAAGAACGAGGTATGGGACCTGATTGATAATTTCTTCTCAGCTTTCAACATTTCTTTTGTCCCAAGGGAGGATAATTCTTAGGCCTATTCCTTAGCTGTCTCAGCTAGTCTATTTAGAATCCCTATGTCACCGAAGATCCCATGTGGGGTCGAGATAAGATATAGGCCATCCATCCCGGACGATGTAAAGCATTGGAAGGTATTCAAAGACGATCTTGAAATCGAAAAATTTCTTCAGTCCGTCGATGATTTTTTTGCATTGCATATTGAGTAGGAACCTGATCTCGAAGGCGACCCTCACTCAGAGGTATTCTTAAATAAAATTGTTAATCACCATATTGTTCAGTTGCCCAACAATCACATTCCAAGGGGACTAGTCCCTTTATAAAGATTGTTCGATGGGAATGATGTGGCAGTAAAAGATAAGATTTCAGGAGAAAATACTGATACATCAGAGTGCAACATTGGCACACAAGAGGAGCTTAAGTTTGTCAAGTTATCAAGTAGCTTGACCCAAGAAAAGAGGGCCAAATACACTGAATTATTAAGAGAATTTGTCAATGTGTTTGCATGGACCTATGAAGACCTCAAGACATATGACACATATGTCATTGAACACAAGATCCCACTGAAGGAAGAGGCCAAACCATTTAGGCAAAAGATAAGGCAGATAAACCCTATTTTTCTACCTGTCATGAAAAGTGAAGTGAAGAAGTTGTTAGATGCCCAAATCATTGTCCCCTTGAGATATTCTGAATGGGTGGCCAATTTGGTCCTAGTAAGAAGGAAAAGTGGAGAAATCAGGATGTGTGTTGATTTCAGGAACCTAAACAGGAGCTCAAAGAAACACAATTATCCCCTGCCCAAAATGGAACACATATTGTAGAGGGTAACTGGTGCATCTAGGATATCCATGATCGATGGTTTTTCTATTTATAACCAGATATCAGTCATGCCTGAGGACAGAGAAAAAACGGCCTTCACCACTCCTTGGGGCACATTCATGTATGAAAAAATGCCCTTTGGATTGATGAATGTAGGAGCAAAATTTCAGTGGGCCATGGATATAGCCTTCAGTGGGGAAAAAGATCAATTTGTGGTGATCTATTTGGATGACATCACAGTATTCTCCAGGTCTGACAAAGAGCACTGTTGTCACCTAAGAAAAGTGTGCTTGAAGTGTCAGAGGTTTGGCCTATCCTTAAACCCCCAAAAATATTTGTTTGCTATGAAGGAGGGGAAATTTTTAGGTCATATAGTATCAACATAAGGAGTGAGGATCGATCCCAGCAGGGTAGAGGCAATTTAGACTCTGTCACTTACCCGTTCTAGAAAGGAAGTTCAGGCTTTTTTAGGGAAGAATAACTTTCTAAGGAGGTTCATCTCAAATTTCGCTAAGATGGTGAAACACATCACAACCATGCTCAGGAAAGGAAAAGAAGTAAAATGGATTGTTGAACCCAGGGAATATTTAATCCAAATAAAGAAGGCATTGACTGAGGCACCTGTGCTGATCGATCTCGATTATTCCAAGGTCTTCTTGATTTTTTCTTTTTCTTCTTTTGATACAGTAGCAGCGGTCTTATTGCAAAAAAAAGAGGGAGGACGAGAACAACCCATTTCATTCTTTAGCAAGGCATTGAGAGATGTAGAAGTCTGGTATGAGACCATGGAGAAGCAGACCTATGCCTTGGTGAAATCTCTCAAAGCTTTCAGAGTCTATGTCTTTCACTCAAAAGTGACTGCATATGTTCCTTCGACCTCTGTGAAGGACATCCTTATACAGCCTCACATAGATAGGAGAAGAGGTAAATGGATTGCCAAAATCCTGGAGTTTGATCTAGAGATTAAGCCCACCAAGTTGATAAAGGGGTAGGGTTTAGCCAAGCTGTTGGTTGAATCCAATTGCAAAGCCTTGGGGATCATCTTCATCAATTCTTGTTCAGAAAATCAACAAGCTGAGTTGTCCAACAAAGGTTCTCAGGGTGACTTATCGCTAGTAGAATGCACGTGGTATAGAGATATTTTGTATTTTCTGCAAGAGATAAAGCCTCCTAATGGAATGGGAAAGAGTAAGGCTAGATATTTGTAGCTCGAGGAGGTCATATATTGCCTCATTGACCAAGCCTTGTATTGCAAAGACCCTCTAGGGGTATTTTTAAGGTGCCTGAATCCACAAGAAGCCTAGAAAGTTATGTTTGATTTCCATAGCGGCCTTTGTGGGGGG
>JASDQU010437514.1:44980-56357 GCA_032191745.1 Picea mariana | reverse complement strand
CGTAATACAAAATTTATATTTATAGATATATACACAGTATATTAATTACTTTTTCGAAAGGCGTACACCTATTGACAATGGGTACATTTAATGATTGTTATCAATTGAAGATGCTAGTATATTTTTAGTCGCCCTTCTAAATCAATGAATGAGATTTCATATTCATAACTTTCTAGCATTTTAAAAAGCTTCCATTAACCTATTTACTTTTTAACATTTACTTAATATGATTAAAAAATTAATGTGTAACCATCTAATTACCAAGTTTAAATAATTAACAAACTTAATTAAAATTACATTTACTCTACTATTAATTTTTTATCATTTTACAATATTAGATTTACATTACAATCGTTTAACCTTTCGATATTCACTAGCAACAAATAATCATAAAAGAATAACACCAAAAAAACATAGAATCATACTCAATGCATGGCATTAGTATTATAATACCTAATGCCAACCTATAATACCACGTGTCACACCAACATAGCCACAGTATCAAACGTAGTGTGGCTCCACGTGTCACACAAACGTAGCCAAGTGCTATTCTCGACGTGTCATATCAACGTAGCCACACTATCAAGTGCTATTCTCCATACAAGTTCACATTCATGTTTGACAAATTTTGTCCTTATTAATCAAATGTGAACGACTCCACTCTTTTGGCACGTTGAGAGTTCGAGATTTAGCACCTCTAACGCTGATTCACCAAAGGGAGCTTTCATGAAGGTAAGTAGGTTCACGTATTCAAAATAAAAAGGAAAAACATTTTCATCTACCTTAGCGATAGCAAAGAAATTTCTTCCACCATCCACTAGGAGCTCATAAATTGACTTATCCTTTCATACGTCAAGGAGCCCATTTTTTTTGTTTTACTATGGAGTTAACGTATACCAAAAACAATAAAATATTTTTATTCATCTCCTCCGTCCATGGATACTATCACTCTCTTTAATGCCTTTTCTCCCTTTCATTGTTTACTCGGTTTTATTATTCTTTTCTTGTTATCTACTTTCATGTCCCAAGGGTTATTGTTTTCACCAATATGACCATATCACATTTATTCATTCATAAAGCAAGTTTAAAATGTGTGAAACATAAGTTAATATATTATAGATTTATTGGGGAGGGATGTGAGGGATGTGGGGTATTAAAGAATTTATAGATATTGGGGATATAAAAAGGGATATCTATTAAAAATAAGTGCGTTTTACATTGAAAAGATATATTGGGAGGGGGTTCAACAAGATGATTTAAGCAAGTATTTATCAATAACTAGTAAAATTAGGAGTATTCTTTAATATCCTATAAACACACATACTATATCATATGTTCATTGAGTGAAGACTCCATGCTACTTACTTGCAACCTCTCTTTACACAAATGCACTCTTTTTTTCTATACTTTTCTTTTCATGACCCTATATTCTAACATGTGATTCTTATGTGTTTAACTTCTTTTCCATGTTAAAAAACCCAAGCCTACCCATATTTACTTTACTACCAAAACATGCTCAGAGAAATAAAAGAATAATTCATTAGTTAATTACTTTATTTAAGCCCTCTGTTTTTTTTTTTTCCTTTCATTTGAGAGAGAGTAAAGTTTATTTTTGAGGTGTATAAGAATATTTCAATTCTTATTTCACATATGTATATAAAGTGTGTGGATATCTTTATTATGTATCAAAATGGAGATGAATACTTTATCATGCATATATGAGAAGCTAGAAGGTGAAATCTTTCACCACATAATGACTAAAGAGGAAGAACAGGTAGAAAATGCACAGGAAGTGAGAAGGTAAAATATCTCAAACATAAGAGAAACTAAGAGAAAGGATAGGGTAAACTCAAGTTCAATTTTAATTCAGGGTGACAGATTTAAAACCCAAGTTCTCGAAATCTGTAAATAAGAGAGCTCACCTATATAATTTTTAAAACTCTCGAAGGAAATGCAGCTATTGAAATTGACATGTTTTAATTTGTGGTTGATTTTAAATTGTTTTTACAAGCTATTCAAAAGTCTAAAAAGATCATTTTCATGATTACTTGGGTTTCTTTCACACTATTGACGCTACTTGTTGCTTTGATTTACGTTAGCTAGGTGTTGATTATATAAGTGTATTTGGATGCAATATTGTAATGTATGCACATAACAATAGTCAAGAACTAGTTTTAGTAGTAGTTTTGTCCCTTCTTCTCCCTCTCTCTCTCTCTCTTCGTTGGGCTATGTCATTAAATCAATTCATGAGAAAACCCCCTTGGTTACAAACTTCTAGTGACAAGATGTAAACACTACCAATTTACTAGTATATGTTCACCTCAAATTGCACTCATGTAGTGATTCTATTTCGATCGAAGAAGTTAAATTTGCATCTAAACACCTTTTGAGTAGTTTTGGCATCAATTAAACATGATTTTGTTACCCTTCTTCAAGCATTATTGCAAGACAATTATAGTCTTGTGTTCAATGCCAACACAATCCCATATTGACGATCATCTTGCAATGCCCAATGACTCAAGTTTCTTAAAAAAAAAAAAAAGGAGCCCATTTGTGAAAATGCTAATGTTAGCCTCTTTGAATTTTTTTTGTTTGTTTGGAATATGACAATTGTCATAATTTTTATGACACTTAGATGAGACACATCTAAAATTTGGCATAGAGTTTATCATATTCATATGACACTTAGATGAGACACATCTAAAATTTGACATAGAGTTTATCCTATTCATATATAAATTATTTTAATTTTATTGAAAAAATGTTTTTCAAAGTAATTTATGTCATTTTATGTCAATTTCAAAATAATAAAATAATTATATTTTGTTTTTAAAAAAATATACACTTCCTCGTTCTAATATGATCATTTAACTATCTAATCATGTATCAACATTTTTATGATATAAAATCAAAATATAATCTACAAAAGTTACAAATTTTAAGTAAAGAAGGATGACCCATAAGAAATCCATACATTCAAAATGTCTAATTATCAGTTCTAAATCATAGAATGAACACTCTAAAAGTAAAGTATACATAGATGGATTTCTCATGACTGATGACACATTTACTTTTAGGTCCCAAAGGAACAAATTACTATTTTTTATCAACTTTTAGTTGGATTTATCCAAAAGTAGAGATAACAATTTTTTTCAATAAAAAAACTTCTACTTATCAGCTCCAAGTTTTGTAAATGACACTTCCACTTTACTATGAAGTACGTTCTAAGAGCTTCATAGTGATATACCCTCCAAGTTTTGGAAATGACACTTCCACTTTACTATGAAGTACGTTCCAAGAGCTTCATAGTGATATGCTTAATTTCTCATCTTGGTAGCCAAGATTGTAACCCAAAACCATCGACACCTTTGTGTAGTTTAACAAATAAAGTAGAATCCATTAATAATTGGTCAAAATAAAAAATAAAAAATCATGTGCCATCTTCTTAGCGAATGAATACCTTCTTAGCTTTTTAATACCTTCCCATTTGTCTTTAATTATTAAAGTTGAAAGGTAAATAAAAAATTGATGTTAGTCACTCCTCTTAAGTTCACCCTCACAAGTTATTAGTTCATTTGTTTCATCACATTGGCTTTGAAGGGACAATTTTTTCATTGGGTCGAAGTGGAGTGTTAAAGATTAATGGTTTAAATAGCCACGTGGTATGAGAGGTCAAAATTATCCTTNCATTGGGTCGAAGTGGAGTGTTAAAGATTCATGGTTTAAATAGCCACGTGGTATGAGAGGTCAAAATTATCCTTGGTTATTAATGGGTGGTGTGTTCATTATCATTTGTGATTATATCATTTATTTATAACATAGGCTTGGAGGGGACATTTCATTGATTATAGTGTGGTCTTAATGGTCACTTAGTTAAACAACCACATGTTCTAACATAGGTTTGGAAGTGACATCTTCATTGATTATTGTGTGGTGTTAAAGGTCATTGTGAATGGAAGTCAATGGAAATTGTATCAAGACAGTCAATCTAAAAATCCGAGGTAAAAACAAAGAAAGGAAGTATGATTGTACATATTGATTGTACATATTGTATATAGTAGATGTTAAAAGAAAAAGACAAAAGTCTATAAAAAGAAGAAAGATACCAAAAAGAAAAAAAAGATAGAAGAATACTAGAGAGTTTTTTATGTAACAGATTTGTTAGCATTAACAATGCACCACAGAAAAACCAATGTTGAAGATACTGCGCGCTGGAAAATAGATGACATACAAAAAAAGTGAAGTGTGTATGAAAAAGTGAAAAAGTGAAAATTGTCAGTGCGAAACAATTGTCAATACGTCGTCCCACCTATAAGGTCGGAAAGGGGGGAAATGTCATCATTTGTGTTTTTATCCAAGGAGAAGAACGAAGAGAAAAATTTAAGCGTGTGAGAGTGAGAATTTGGCAGAGCAGGTTGAGAATTATAGATCAACAATATGAATCTTAACAAGATGTCACCACCATGAGTTGGAGCGTTTAGGAGGGCCAGTCGAAATACGAGAATCAATGCTCAGGTGACACAAACAGGGACATAGGACATGTCGAAAATCATGTATGTTGATAAAATTCATACCCCAGACTATGAGCCTACTACCACATAGGTCGAGGAAGAAGGAAACCCATCACAGGAGGTCAGGTAGCATGAGGAGGACGCAAAAATGATAGAATCCAATGCGTCCAGGGGAAAAGGGCCACAACAAGAAGAACATGCCATGGGTTCAGCGCAGTAGGGCTTGGAGATGGAAGAAGAGCAAGAAACATAGAACGAGGGCGTACCATAGGTTAGGGCATCATTCCCACAAGGAAAGAAGAAAGCTTGAGCTGAAAGTAGTGCGTAAGGCAAACCACGCACACAAGCGGAGTTGGAAATAGTAATGCCAAAAATCCTAGAGGGAATAAAAAAAGATGATGATATGGTAGGAGGAGTAAACACTATGAAGTACTCAGGCCATGACGTGGTAGACACAGTCAAATTCTCGGATTTGGCGCAACACAATTAAATGGAGAGTAGAGGAGAGGGCCCATCAGGTGCTACTGTTGGAGCCTATGCAGTCGATTTTGGGACTCTACAACACTGGGATTATGAATTTGCTAGACATACCGCATTTTGGGCACGGTAAACACATCAATGGGTGTGTGAAACAACTCCTAGCAAGGGTGCATGGAAGATTTTTGTGGATGGATAGATCAGTTCCTATCAATGTGGATTTAATAGATACAACCACTGGGGTACCCAGGGATGGGGAGAAGCCAGAGAAATATCTGGAAGATAAAACTAAAGTAAAAGATATCTTTGATGAAATCAAGGTGAAGTATGACACAGATAGAGGAAATAGGGGAATCAAGATGAGTGACATAAATGATCATGTGATGAGATTTGCTACAAGGATTCTAGGGTGTAAATTAATGTGAAAATGCAAGAAGGAGGAAGTACCATTAGGAGTAGTAGTGGCTGTAGCGCAACGCGAAGGGGAGCTTGATGAGTTGGGTCCCTTATTTACTCAATTCTTTCCTGGAGGATTGTAAGGACACACAGAATTGGGGCTCTGAGTTCCACTACTCGTGGTTAATAATCCTCATTGAAATTTTAGGGTGGCAAGAACCGACATATAGTATGTTCCTGCAGAGAGTAGAAAAGTGTGGCGCAACCTACTACACTTCTCTTAGGAGAAAAATAGACACAAAGAAAAAGAAAGTGAACAATGATGTATTCACTCTATACTTTTCGGAGATCTAGAACCACTTAGTTGACACATGGAGGGTTTCCCCTAAGAGAGTCCAAGAGTTTGGACAAATTATCAACTTTCAGGCAACCGGCCATAGCATGTGGTTGCAGGTGAAGAGGGATCCAACCAAGGAGTGGCTACAACTGAGCTATTGCGTGATGACGCAAAATATACAAATCGAGGTCCAGGAGTGGCATAAGGAATGGGAAGTGTCAGTAATCCCAAAAATAGTGCCAACAGTACAAAATCAGACATAGGACAAAACAATCCATGTGCAGTAGACATGCAAAAACGATGCGAGCAAAAATAAGAATGCCTCACAAGGCCAAGTGGGGGGTGTTGTTGGGAAATAATACACTACAGACTAGCAAGCTAGGGTTAGACTTGCATGCAGATCATGACCTTAAAGAAATCACTTTTAACCTATCACCCCAAAGCTCAAACCCCTTTTTCACATACAAGCATGGAAAAGACCTACTAACCTTTTTACTGATATTTGGTGTAGATCCTCCGTTGCGCTTTTGTCCACTTGCCTACGCTGCTCCTTCCAAAGACAATCCTGCAATCAAGACAAAACACTACGCATGCATGCTATTTTTCTACTTGAGGGTTAGAGATTAAGCATAAATCGAATAAATCATGTGTGACTCATGTATTGGGACGGGAAAAGTATTCTTTTATTAATCTCAAGATGAATCAACTTACAATAATGATAGAGACCGACCACCGCTCCTTGATCCTGATCCTGGGCTCCTCCACTTCTTTGTCCTCCAACTGCTTTGCTTGAAATCTCCTTAGGCTTGAGGAAAGGCTAAAGGGTTGGGACAAACGGATTCGGCAATTGGGAAAAGTTTCTTTGCTATAATTTTCCTCCTTCCAAATAGTACCCCTACCCCTTATTTTATAGGCTAGAAGGAGCTAGGGTTTTGGACGAACTCTCGGCCATGCATGGCTAGGAGTTTCAGTTAACCGACCCATAGCTTTTTGTCCCGTCAACAACTTTCCTGTTTTTGTGCTTTGTTAGGTAAACGCGAGCTGTAGTAGTCCAGCTAGTATTCCAACGCGTGCAGTAGTAGGCCTGCCAGCGTTCCAACGTGTGCAGTAGTGGGTTAGGGCGCATGTCACTTGATTTAAGAGGATTTTCAAGAGTTTATTCAGCATGGATTTGGAAAGGAAGGGATATGAGTTGGCCCGATGCCAGGTAAGCATGTGTGGTGCAATTTAGGGTTATAACAGATGCCCCCTAATGTGTGAGGTTAGAAGAGCATCTGATGGCCGAAATACATTACCAATTCTTTACTAATCTGTACTGATATGCTGAATGAGTGAGCCCAGGAATCATGAATCAGGAGGTGCTGCCTGCAAAAAATATCAAATGTCTCACCAAGGCAGGCATACCCATGCTCGAGATAAAATAGAACCATGGCTACCAATCAAATACACTGTAGATCCATGTCAAACAATTATGAAGAGTAGCCACGAATAATACACTGTGGAGCTACATCTCGAAATCCGAAAGATATACATATAAAGTATCCATCTCCCAGAAGCTGATTTGGCCTGATGGCTATACTTCAGAGCTCGAGCAACAACTTCAAAATCTTCTAAAACTTGGGTAGGAGTGTAATATGAGTGTACGACTGCACTACCCAAAGGTCTTCGACGGCTCGNTGGCCGGGTATGCGGACAAGAGACATATTGCAGAGGGGCCGACTCAGGCTCAGTGACAAACTTCCCTTGGACAATAACACGACAAGTGATAAGACTCAGGCAGCATATATATTAATCATAAGTCTACGAAGCAGGAGGCAACGCAAACTCTCCATATGTTTGGAAGAGTAACCAAACGGTGGAGGACACAACTCTATATAGCGAGCAAAGCTTCCTAAGGTCGTACTACATCCCATAGTCTGATGAATCAAATGGACAGATGTGCTTCATCCAAGGGCGACTCATTATGCTGCCAATAAAGAAAATACTTTTCCCATTCTCTTTTTGGGGTATATTTGATTTTTTTGGTCTTTTTTGATGATTTTGAAAAAGAATAAACGAATAATTACGTTACAACGGAGGAACGATTACAACAAACATACAAGCTTGAGGCACAAGGACAAGACTGATGTTCTGGTAAATGATACTCAGGAAAAATCCTTCAGTGGCCAAAGGTGTTAAGACGCAGAAGCAAACTGTTACAAGGCTGATGGGTAAGGTATGCAAATGCGGTTTATAGAACACACAATGGTAACGTCCTTCGATGTAAGTTTAACGAGCCCAGAGAAGGGAAGCTCGGTGATTTTTCATATTTAGAGAGTCTGAAAAAGCATAAAAGGAAACTCCATTGGGGTACCTTTTTCGTCAATAGTCTAGTCGGTTCGAAAAAGGGGTAAACTAGCACCGATTAGATGTCAATTCAAAACCATTTGAACGAGTGTGACAAGGACAAGATCACTCGGCTATTTTTTCAATTTTAAGGAGTTTGAAAAAATCTTAACTATGGACTCTGTCAGGAATGTTCTTCTGGACCATTTTAACGAGTGTGAAAGAATAAGGTCACTCGGCGATCTTTTCAATTTTAGGGAGTCTGAAAAGAGCTTAACTATGGACTCCGGGGGGGTTTCTTTTTTGTAAATTTAGTCCCTTAGGCCCGAAAAAGGAATAAAATCTTACCTGAGGATAATCTTCTAAAGAATTGGAATTCAATAGAGTATTCATTTGTTCGTACAGTTGACCATCCGGACCGAAAAAGGGGTAAACTACCGCCGGACAGACGTGACTTCAAATTTCAGTTTAACAAGCGTGAAAATCACAAGATCGCTCAGCAATCTTTTCATGTTTAGAGGGTCTGAAAATGGCTTAAAAGGAGACCCGTTTAAGGAACGTTCTTCTGGACCAATTTAACAAGTGTGAAGAAACAAGGTCACTCGAAAATCTTTTCATCTTTAAGGAGTCTGAAAAGGGCTTAAAGAAGACTCCATAATGGTTACTTTTCTCAGTTAATCTGGACGAGATTGAAAAACATAAATGCAGTCTTGCCAGATGTTGCTTTCAGATCTCAAAGCGAGCTTGAAAAACAACAAAGTTAGCTCATGATAGACTCTTTGTGGGTTGATGCCTGACATCCTTTCGTGGGAGCTATATGCTCCGATGAAAACATTGTCTATGATGCCAGGGGTTCTGGAGATATTGATAGATATCGTTTCAGCAATGGTTTCCATATTACCCTCAGCATAGATCTTGTCTGTAGCTAAGGGATTAGTATGACAAGACCTATCTCCAGTCATAGTCATGGTGAATTCTCCTACTTTGATTCGGCTTAACTTTGGGAGGAAATATGATCTGTGATGAAGATTTTCCCGAGGTTTTTCCAGACTAGTCATTGCTTCGATTACTGCTTCGTGAGAAGGCAAGACTAAGTCTAACGAATCGGTGTTGGCGAGAGAACCCTGAGCCCAGATAGGCTCTAGAAGTGGATCCAACTCTTGTGTGGGAGTCAGATCAGGGTTAGCTGAAGCTTGCTGGACTAAAGAGTATGCTACTTCAGCGGCCGATAAGGGCATGGACATGCCGGAGTGCCCTGTCTCATCCATCATGGCTGATGGGGAAGGAAGAATCCACGGATCCTCAAAGTAAGTCGTGCGGAACGACAAAACTTGAAAAATCTCAGCCTTGTGGTGATTAGATATAAACTTGACATCGCCATGAGGAGGTGGGTAATCGAAAGTACCCATCAAAGATGGGCACAAACCAACTCCTACGTTAATGACACCGGCTTGAGGATTATCAATCATGGGAACCGTGGATGCCCCCAAAGCTGGGTCAGGTCTAGAGAAGGACAATTGATCAATGGTCACTATCCGACCCTCGTGTGGAAACAACAAGAATCGGAAAACTATAGCAACCATAGCTTGCATAGCATAAGTCCAACTACGACCTAACAAGAGATTGTAGTCGAGGGGGGCATCGACTACCTCTACCTCGACACACACAGTCTTCCCTCCTAACTGCACAGGGAAAGAAGGAATGATGCCATGTGGTCAGAAAGAACGACCGTCGAACGCAGTGAGGAGAGTAGGTGATGGAGACAATTTGGGCTGACCAATGGCTTTCCAACATGCTAATGACATAACGCATATCGAGGTGCCCTCGTCGACCACCGTGCGAAAGATATTGCGTGTAAAATTTTTCGTGGGATGAGCCACTTCTATCTGAAACGCTACGTGGTAAGGCAGACAAGGTTTTAAGTCAGTTGTATCTAGCATGATGGTACCCGGGTTACAAGACTCAGTAGAGCCTAAAGCATTCAACAAGGCTTTCCTCTGAGCAGAACAACTTTGGAGGACCTTCAAAGCGGACATAGCACAAGGGGTTTGGGATAAATCTTCCACCACAGAGTAATTCTAGGCGGCCCTTGCATTTGGATTGTGAGAAGCTTTCTTAAACGCACCTTTTGGAATGCACGTCATCGTTTCTCCCAACATCTTCTCAATCTGTAGAGGAAAAGATAGGAGTTCGACTTCTTTTCCCTTCTCAGAGGCGCTTGGTTTACTATAGTCGTGCACTCTAGTCATTATTAAAGAATCACCCCTAACCATATATACGTTCGCGGAAGAGGAATTATTTGGGAGAGGGCAGGTTTCTTGGTTGCCCCCTTCGACACTTGTAGAGGCTTGAGTTAAATTTTGCCCATGCTGAAAGGGATTAGTCAACACGACTTGTTGTTGCTGTGTGACAAACTTCTGGGCCTCTGCAAGTCGAGAACATAGATGGGTCGGGTGGTCTTCCGTACACAAGTTGCACGGATACCTCGTTTTCCGTTTTTCCGTAGTGCCCTCGCCATCATTATCAGTGGGTTTTTTATCCCCCTTCCCCTTCTTGCGTTGTATTTTCTTCCCTTCAGGCTACTGGTTGGCCTTTGGGTTAGTCGTCTGTACGGAGTGTACTTCCGACGTTTGGGTAGGAGGAGCAGCCAAAGAAGAAGTCTGGCTGGCCGCTGAGTGTTGGATAGATAGTTGTTGCAATTGTTTTGTCAATTGCTCAGCGGGCTTGGTTTGTGTTGAACCAACAATACCGTCGGCATGTGGTTCAACTCTCTGTCTAGTTTTATCCAGTATTGATCGTGGAGCATCCGGCAGGATGTTGTACAATAAACTAGACTGAGAATAGATAAGCTCAAACTGTTGAGCCCTCATGATGGCATCTTCTTCGGAGAAAACCCCAGAAGTTGCGACGTCTTTGGATAATTGCAGGACCAAGGACTTAAGGAACCACTCTAGCAGGAATGCTGGTGGGACCGGTACTTTAATTAGACTCTTCCGGCGTCTCCACTCTCGGATATGATCAGAGATATGGTCCGTTGTTGTCTGTTCGAAATTGGCGAGCAACTCTGTGCCAGCATCGTATCTCACAGGTAACTAGAAATGGTTAAGGAAGGCCATCACCAGTTCGCCAAAAGAAGAATATCGTGAACGATCAAGCTCTATGTACCATTTCGCGGCACTCCAAATAAGAGTGCATTGAAACAATCGCAACTGGACGGAGTCATCTTTCAATGAGTTAGATGAACACCAAAGATGGAAAGTAGTCATGTGATCACCTAGATCTTCGTTAGGCTTGGCCTCGAACTTTGGAATGTCCGAAGGCAACTTCGTTG
>JASDQU010437514.1:0-25157 GCA_032191745.1 Picea mariana | reverse complement strand
GGGATCTACACCGTACATCTATGCATGCAAATTCTGTCTGCCTAGATTTGAGCGCCTTTCAGAAAAAATGTGCCCACTCAAAACTTAGCACAAGTGGGTTTTTTTCACCCCTTTTCTTCCTCTGTTTTTTCCAATGAAAGGAAACTCATGAGGAAACACACCATTACCAAAATTAGTGATAACAGATTAAATTTGGAAAACGAATAATAATAGGAAAGGAATGGTCGAAGTAATACTTAACTTTAATGGAGGGATTCATTACCCTTCGTTGTTGTGCCAAGCCGTGTACCTTCTAGACTGAAAGGGGAAGAGGATCCCAAGACTTTCTGATGGGTACCCTCGCAAATCAAAGGGGCCCATCATTAGTGATAAGCACTAGTAAATAACCAGAGAAAAACATTACAGGGAATAATACATGAATGATGAACACAAAGAGATACATAAGTCGTATGGAAAACATAAACACAATATTAAAATTATAAATATAAGTATACATATTTGGATGCCTTAGGTCAACAAACATCACCAATGATCTGTCTAATACCATTTCTGAATTAGTTTAGTTAAGGAAAAGAGAATATAGGATCAATATTGTGACGAAAAAACGCCAGGCATGTATGACCTTGGTAATGCATTCAAATTATAGGTAAATGGACACAAAAAGAATGAATCCCTATTGTTCTTAGCATATGACATAGGGTACAGAACATTTGATTTAGGGTTAAGCCGACTGTTAATTTTGTTAGCTCAAAGACCCCCTTTTTCTTTTAAGAGTTAAGAAAACCTAGTTAATAGTCAAGGGAGGAAACTCGATGTTGGAAGAGCAACGTGGGGTGACACCCTTCTATACAGCTGAAAGGCCTGATGCTAACTTAAGCAATGAAAAAATCAGATATAAAACTTCGTTACACAAAGTCAACTAGGAAACTAGAAGATGAATGAGGCCAGGCCAAGTAACAAGGTCTCTGAGAGTTCAATTCAAAATAACATATTTTATGGAGACATAATTATAAAAGACACCATAACAAGTTCTTTCCATACGAGGTAATGTCTTGGTCTAGAAAAACTAGTACAGAGAAAAGGGGAAACTACGGAAACCCTAAGTGTTGTTGGGAAATCATACCCTACGGACTAGCAAGCTAGGGCTGAACATGCATGTAGATTTTGACCTTTAAGAAATGACCTTCTAACCTACCACCCCAAAACTTAAACCCCTCTTTCAAGACATAAGCATGGAAAGGAACTACTAAGCTTTTTACTGACGTTTGGTGTAGATCCTTCATTGTGCTTTGACCGCTTCTTTGTGCTTCTCCTTTCAAAGTTAACCTACAATCAAAACAAAACACTACGCATCCATGCTATTTTTCTACTTGAGGGTTAGACATTAAGCATAAATTGCAAAAATCCTAAATAACTCATGCATTGGGACAAAAAAATTATTATTTTATTAATCTCAAGATGAATCAACTTACAATAATGATAGAGACCGACCACCGCTCCTTGATCTTGATCCCGGGCTCCTCCTCTTCTTTGTCCCCCAACTACTTTTCTTTAATTCTCCTTAAGCTTGAGGAAAGGCTAAAGGGTTGGGACAAATGGATACGACAATTGGGTAGAGTTTCTTTGCTATAATTTTCCTCCTCCAAATAGTACCCCTACCCCTTCTTTTATAGGCTAGAAGGAGCTAGGGTTTTGACGAACTCTCGGCCATGCATGGCTGGGAGTTTCAGTTAACTGACCCATAGATTTTTGTCCCATCAGCAACTTTCCTTTTTTTGTGCTTTGTTAGGTAAACACGGGCTGTATTAGGCCAGCCAGCGTTCCAACGCGTGCAGTAGTAGGCCTGACAACGTTCCAACGTGTGCAGTAGTGGGTTAGGGTGCGTGTCACTTGATTTAAGAGGATTTTCAAGAGTTTATTCAGCATGGCTTTGGCAAGGAAGGGATATGAGTT
Source organism: Picea mariana (assembly GCA_032191745.1). Classification (NCBI taxonomy): domain Eukaryota; kingdom Viridiplantae; phylum Streptophyta; class Pinopsida; order Pinales; family Pinaceae; genus Picea; species Picea mariana. Next base: position 23,204 of record JASDQU010437514.1, on the reverse strand, counting down.
GGCCTAACGCCAGGTAAGCATGTGTGGTGCAATTTAGGGTTATAACAGATGCCCCCTAATGTGTGAGGTCAGAAGAGCATATGATGGCCGAAATACATTACCAATTATTTATCAATCTATACTGATATGCTGAATGAGTGAGCCCAGGAATCAGGAATCAGGAGGTGCCGTCTGCAAAAAATATCAAATGTCTCACCGAGGTGGGCATACCCATGCTCAGGATAAAATAGAACCATGGCTACCAATCAAATACACTGTAGATCCATGTCAAACAACTATGAAGAGTAGCCGCGAATAATACACAGCAGAGCTACATCTCGAAATCAGAAAGATATACATATAAAGTATCCATCTCCCAGAAGTTGATTCGGCTTGATGGTTGTACTTCGGAGCTCGAGCAACGACTTCAAAATCTTCTAAAACTCGGGTAGGAGTGTAATATCAGTGTACGACTGCACTACCCAGAGGTCTTCGATGGCTCATCGGTTATGGACTTGATAATATTGATGATCGGACTGAAGGCTTCAGTGATTTTGAACAAAGACTTGATTGGACGTTCAGGATGGCCGGGTATGCGGACAAGAGACATATTGCAGAGGGGCCGACTCAGGCTAAATGACAAACTTCCCTTGGATAATAGCATGACAAGTGATAAGACTCAGGCAACATATCTGTTAATCATAAGTCTACGAAGCAGGAGGCAACACAAACTCTCCATATGTTTGGAAGAGTAACCAAACGGTGGAGGACACAAATCTATATAATGAGCAAAGCTTCCTAAGGTCGTACTACATCCCATAGTCTGATGAATCAAACAGGCAGATGTTCTTTATCCAAGAACGACTCATGATGCTGCCAATAAAGAAAATACTTTTCCCATCCTCTTTTTGGGGTATAATTGGTTTTTTTGTTCTTTTTGATGATTTTTGAAAAATAATAAAGGAATATTACGTTACAATGGAGGAACGAGTACAAAAAACATACAAGCTCAAGTCACAAGGACAAGATTGATGTTCTAGGAAATGATACTCAGGAAAAATCCTCTAGTGGCCAAAGGTGTTAAGACGCAAAGGCAAACTATTACTAGGCTAATGGGTAAAGGATGCAAATGCGGTTGATAGAACACACAATGGTAACGTCCTTCGATGTAAGTTTAATGAGCCCAGAGAAGGTAATATCGGTGGTTTTTCATATTTAGAGAGTCCGAAAAAGCATAAAAGGAAACTCCATTGGGGTACCTTTTTCGTCAATAGTCCAGTCGGTTTGAAAAAGGGATAAACTAGCTCCGATTAGACGTCAATTCAAAACCATTTTAACAAGTGTGAAAAGGACAAGATCACTCGACTATTTTTTCACTTTTAAGGAGTCTGAAAAAAGCTTAACTATGGACTCCGTTAGGAATGTTCTTCTAGACCATTTTAACGAGTGTGAAAGAATAAGGTCACTCGGTGATCTTTTCAATTTTAGGGAGTCTGAAAAGAGCTTAACTATGGACTCCGAGGGGGTTTCTTTTTCGTAAATTTAGCCCCTCAGGCCCGAAAAAGGAATAAAATTATACCTGAGGATACTCTTCTAAAGAATGGACATTCAATATAGTATTGCTTTGTTCGTACAGTTGACCATCCAGACCAAAAAAGGGGTAAACTACTGCCAGACAGACGTGACTTCAAATTTCAGTTTAACGAGTGTGAAAGGTCACAAGATCGCTCGGCAATCTTTTCATGTTTAAAGGGTCTGAAAAGGTCTTAAAAGAAGACCCATTTAAGGAACGTTCTTCTGGACCAATTTAACGAGTGTGAAGAAACAAGGTCACTCGGAAATATTTTCATCTTTAAGGAGTCTGAAAAGGGCTTAAAGAAGACTCCATAATGGTTACTTTTCTCAGTTAATCCGGATGAGATCGAAAAGCATAAATGCAGTCTCACTGGATGTTGCTTTCGAATCTCAAAGCGAGCTTGAAAAACAACAAAGTTAGCTCATGATAGACTCTTTGTGGGTTAATTCCTTGCATCTCCTCGGGGGAGCTGTATTCTCTGACGAAAACATTTTCTATGATGCTAGGGGTTCTGGAGATATTGATAGGTATATTTTCAGCGATAGTCGCCATATTGCCCTCAGCATAAATTTCCTGTGTAGCTAAGAGGTTAATACGACACAGCTGATCTCCCGTCATGGTGATAGTGAATTCTCCTGCCTTGATTCGGTGTAACTCTGGGAGGAAATATGATCTGTGATGAAGATCGTCCCAAGGTTTGTCTGAACTAGTCATTGCTTCGATTACTACTTCGTCGGAAGGCACGACTAAGTCTAACGAATCGGTGGTAGCAATAGAATCCTGAGCCCAAATAGGCTCTGGAAGTGGATCCAACTCTTGTGTGGAATTCGGATTAGGAGTAGCTGAAGCTTGTTGGACTAAAGAGTACGCTACTTCAGCAGCCAACAAGGGCATGGACATGCCGGAGTGCCCTGTCTCATCCATCATGGCTGATGGGGAAGGAAAAATCCATGGATCCTCAAAGTAAGTCATCCGGAACGACGAAACATGAAAAATATCAGCCTTGTGGTGATTTGATATAAACTTGACATTGTCATGAGGAGGTGGGTAATCAAAAGTACCCATCAAAGATGGGCACAAACCAACTCCTATGTTAATGACATCGGCTTGAGGATTATCTATCATGGGAACCATGGATGCCCCCAAAGCTGGGTCTGGTCTAGAGAAGGACAATTGATCAATGGTCACTATCCGACCCTCGTGTGGAAACAACAAGACTCGAAAAATTGTAGCAACCACCGCTTGCATAGCATAAGTCCAACTATGACCTAACAAGAGATTGTAGTCGAGCGGGGCATTGACTACCTCTACTTTGACACACATGGTCTTCCCTCCTAACTGCACAGGGAAAGAAGGAATGATGCCATGTGGTTGGAAAGAACGACCGTCGAACGCAGTGAGGAGAGTAGGTGATGGAGACAACTCGGGTTGACCAATGGATTTCCAGCATGCTAACGACATAACGCAAGTCAAAGTGCCCTCGTCGACCATTGTGCGGAAAATATTCCGTGTAAAAGTTTTCGTGGGATGAGCCACTACTATCTGAAACGTGACGTGGTAAGGCAGACGAGGTTTCAAGTCAGTCGTATCTAACATGATGGCACCCGGGTTACAAGTCTCACTAGAGCCTAAAGCAGTCAACAAGGCTTTTCTCTGAGCAGGGCAACTTTGGAGGACCTCCAAAGCGGACATAGCACAAGGGGTTTGGGATAAATCTTCCACCACAGAGTAATTCTGGGTGGCCCTTGCATTTGGATTGTGATAAGCTTTCTTAAATGCACCCTTTGGAATGCGTGTCATCGTTTCTCCTAACGTCTTCTCAATCTGTAGAGGAAGAGATGGGATCTCGACTTCTTTACCCTTTTCAGAGGCGCTTGGTTTACTATAGTCGTGTGCTCTAGTTGTGATTAAAGCATCACCCCTAACCATATATATGTTCGCGGAAGATGAATTATTTGGAGGAGGGCAGCTTTTATGGCTGCTCCCTTCGGCACTTGTAGAGGCTTGAGTTAAATTTTTCCCATGCTGAAAGGAATTAGTCAACACGGCTTGTTGTTGCTGTGTGACAAACTTTTGGGCCTCTGCAAGTCGAGGACATAGATGAGTCGGGTGGTCTTCCACACACAAGTTTCACGGATACCTCGCTTTCCATTTTTACATAGTGCCCTCACCAGCATTATCAGTGGGTTTTTTATCCCCCTTACCCTTCTTGCGTTGTTTTTTCTTCCCTTCAGGCTGCTGGGGGGCCTTTGGGTTAGTCGTCTGCACAGAGTGTACTTCCGATGTTTGGGTAGGAGGAGCATCCAAAGAAGTAGTCTGGCTGGCGGCTGAGTGTTGTATAGATAAATGTTGCAATTGTTTTTTCAATTGCTCAGCGGGCTTGGTTTGTGCCGAACCAACGATACCGTCGACATGTGGTCTGAATCTCTGTCTAGTTTTATCTAGTATTGACCGTGGTGCATCCGGCAGGATGTTGTATAATAAACTAGACTGAGAATAGATAAGCTCAAACTATTGAGCCCTCATGATGGAATCTTCTTCGGAGAAAACTCCAGAAGTTGCGACGTCTTTGGATAATTGCGGGACTAAAGACTTAAGGAACCACTCAAGAAGGAATGCTGGTGGAACTGGTACTTTGATTAGACTCTTTCGGCATCGCCACTCTCAGATATGGTTAGAGATATGGTCCGTTGTCGTCTGTTCGAAATTGGAAAGAAGCTCCGTGCCCCCGTCGTATCTTACAGGTAACTAGAAATGGTTAAGGAAGGCCATAGCCAGTTCACCAAAAGAAGAATATTGTGAGTGATCAATCTCAATGTACCATTTCACGGCACTCCTGATAAGAGTGCGTTGAAACAATCGCAACTGGACGGAGTCATCTTTCAGTGAGTTAGATGAACACCAAAGATGGAAAGTAGTCACATGATCACCTGGATATTCATTAGGCTTGGCCTCGAACTTTGGAATGTCCGAAGGCAACTTCGTTGGCATAGGAGGCCAATGTGGATCATGACAAATAGGATCATTTAAAAACCTTGTCAAATCTGGAAAGTGTAGCATCGCCAGGAATGGTAGTTTAGGTTGCTGCTGATAGCCTCGGAAAAAGGGTCCTGGAGTTTGACTGGAACCAGGTTGCCAGGAAAAGTTTGGCTGCTGGCCCAGATTCTGGTAGAAACCATGGCCCTGACTAGCGTAAGGATTTTTCATATGTGGAGACATCATTGGCTGATTCCCCATGAAGGACATAGGATATTGGGCATTCATCGTGTTTGAAGGACTTTGGGAAGGATTACCCCATGCCGGTCCTGATGGGAAAGGCATAGAAGTCTGTCTGGGGTTCCATTGACTGTGGAAAGAATTACCCCAGAACGACATTCCAGAGGAAGGAACGGATCCTTGTCCTGAGTTCCAAGGTCCTCGTATATGTGCCCCCAGCGCAGGAATAGTACCCTGTGCCGGAGTAGACTGTCCAAAAATGGGAGTGCCCCTAGATGGGAAAGCAGTGGATGCGAAAGTGTTGTTACCAAACGTCCCGTTCCAAACAAACAGTGACGAACCTACCAGCTGAGTTTGCACAGGTGTTCCTTGACTCTTGGCTCCAAATGAACTCGTGTGTGCAGGCTGCCCGGTGGACTGCTGATGCAGACCACCAAGCAAAGGGGAAAAAGAAGAGATATGACCTCCAATGTAAGGAAAAGCATTAAAAGGGACAGGAATGCCCCCAAGTTGACCTTGCAGAGGAGCATTAGAGCTCCCTGCCCCCAGACCCAAAGTCTGTAAAGTGGAGTAAGTGAGTGCAGGACTTGTACCTGAACTAGGCATACCGTATGAGAATGGAGGGTCGGTCGCACTTGGTGTGAAGGGAGGTGTGGCTTCCACGATAGATGGGGTTGGTCCACTGTGTGACGTAGTTGTGGCCGAGACCATAGTGGCTTGGACCGATGACAACAAGTTAAGAGATGCTTCTCCTGTGGTAGCAACGGTGGTGGGAATGGAAGAATTCCCAGAGGAAGTAATAGCGTTTGTTGCCATAGCTGTGTGAGGCACTGACAGGCATTCGTAAAATTGAATTGGCACAATAACGTGCGGCCAAGTATCAGTGGTTGGGGTTTCAACCAAACTAAGAATGGTGGTTGATTCCTCTGGGAGTTGTTCGGGCACAATGGTTTGTAACCTAGTTTCTTCGAAAGACCCTTGTTGGTCTAGATTCCGCCTCAATGGTGGCGGGGGTGGCTCCAGTATAATCGGCGGCAGGCCCAGAAGCCTTCATGACCGGCATAGCTCAGGATCATCCACTGTGTGAGAAGATCTAAGACATGCTAAGGTATTATACATGTGCAAATAGTAACACACACTAAAAGAAAACCCCTATGAGATAAGACAAGCAAACACTAACTATTTTGAAGAACAATTACAACAACCAACACTAGAGAAACTTACCAGTGCAAGTGCAACTTGAAAACGGAAGCACCCTCCGGGTATACTCTGCAAAGCGTGGCCTGATGTCTGTCCTAGGTACCACGGTATACCCCCACAGTCACCTGTGTATGTCCCTAGAAAATATTGGCAACTAGTTTTCCAGTATGCGAATAGTCACTAGGCAGGTATAGTCGATAGTCGGGTAGACCACAATGAGCAGGGTATCAAGCCCTAAACCTGTCAAGGGTATCGAGAGAAAATGGTCCGGAAGACAACTGAGGACCTCGAATGGATTCGAGACCCACGAAGCCCTATGGCAAATGCAAAGGAAGAAATCCCTTAACAAATCCTTGATATGTGTTATCCACTACGCTTGGTCCAGCTTTGGAGGGGTTATCTCTGCTACCTTTCCTTACGCGACCTCGTGTTTAGCCCCTGTGTTAGAGGGGGGTCCCAGATAACTTCCACGAAACTGGACTTCTACACTCCCTATCACAGACTCCAATGTTTGGTTTTGAGTGGCCTTGGAGAGTTTACTCTCCAACCTATTCCAACGCCCTAGTCCTGAGCTAGTGTATGAACCCTACAAACAAAAAGTCTAATAAATTTTAATTAGCATTGCTTTTATGGGATTTTTTACGTCACAAGGTATGAAGGTAAAACAGATGGTGTGTAAAGACTCAAATAAAAATGAATAAGAAATGATTGGAAACAAAAACTTTTACAAAAAATGCAAAAACCAACAACTTTTCACCAAGAAAGATTTCTTTTTCTTTTCCAATTTTCTAAGATTTTATGCACCAAACATAAAGGAATTTCGCTCAATCTGTGAGCTACTTATGCTCTAAATGCACTGCAAAAACTTATGAACCAAAAGACTTCTCCCTAGCTATTGATGCAGAAACACCATTTTCAAGCAAAGAGGAAAAATGAAAAGAATATTTTTTTTTATTTAAGTGCTAAATGAAGCAACAAAGGGAAAATGCCGACAAGCACAAAACCAAGAAAACAAAACGAAATTTTGGCTTAAAGCGCAGATCGCAAAGAATCAAAGTAAAGACACTCAATGTCAATCTGGAAAACACCGATTCTTTCACTTGTCTAAAAACAATAAAACAAAAATTTTCTTTTTTATCTTTTCTATCAACTAAGAAAAAATAGGCTAAGGGTAAGAGGCCCTAACCTACTGACTGTGCAACCCTAAACTCACACACCTAAGAGCACTACTTCTCACCAAAAGAGGGGATGACCACCCCACCTTGATTGAAAATCAGCTTATCAAGCACACTCCTGTCACTGAAACAACATGCAGGCAAACGCGTGCTGCTCTCCAACAGGGCGCGTGTACCCGCGGGCTAAACTTGCACAGGCCGTGGGTATGTACAAAATCTAAGACAAATCCAAACACAGGAAGCCCAGACCTAGAAGAGGCCTCTGGTATTGACAACCAGGGTCTCTTGAAGGCTTGGATGCTTCTTCTTCAACAGAAAAGAAAAATAATTGCAAAAAATAACAAACGCAATCAAGCAAATTGAGACAAGACTCTGAACTAGCAAGACTCAGACAGGATACGGAAAGCCCCCTGAGAATGTATAATTCTGACAGGGAAGAGGGAGACTGCCTCTCAAGCTTTTTGACTCCTAAAATCTACTAAAACCACTGCAGCAAGCGTTCAAATGCGGGCTGTAGAAGGTTAGGTTGTGGGTTACACGTGTGCAGGCCTTCTGCAATCCGTGTGTATCTCTGTGTGTCCTGATAATTAATGTCAAGCAAAAGTCAAGGAAAAACTGGTATAAAGAACCAGGTTCACTGCTAGCTCTGACCTAACAGAAAATAGACAAACAAAGAAACAGAAAATATAATCCTTTAAACTACCCAAAAAACCTCAACTAAATCTGGAAACCCTAAGAGTATGTTCCCTAGCAGAGTCACCAATTCTGTTGTTGGGAAATCATACCATACGGACTAGCAAGATAGGGCTGAACTTGCATGCAGATTTTGACCTTTAAGAAATGACCTTCTAACCTACCACCCCAAAACTTAAACCCCTCTTTCAAGACATATGCATGGAAAGGAACTACTAACCTTTTTACTGACGTTTGGTGTAGATCCTCCATTGCGCTTTACCTGCTTCTTTGCACTGCTCCTTCCAAAGTTAACCTGCAATCAAAACAAAACACTATGCATGCATGCTATTTTTCTACTTGAGGGTTAGACATTAAGCATAAATTGCACAAATCATAAATAACTCATGCATTGGGACGGAAAAAGTATTCTTTTATTAATATCAAGATGAATCAACTTACAATAATGATAGAGACCAGCCACCGCTCCTTGATCCTGATCCTGGGATCCTCCTCTTCTTTTTCCTCCAACTGCTTTGCTTTAATTCTCCTTAAGCTTGAGGAAAGGCTAAAGGGTTGGGACAAATGGATATGGCAATTGGGTAGAGTTTCTTTGCTATAATTTTCCTCCTCCAAATAGTACCCCTACCCCTTCTTTTATAGGCTAGAAGGAGCTAGGGTTTTGGATGAACTCTTGACCATGCATGGATGGGAGTTTCAGTTAACTAACCCACAACTTTTTTTCCCATCAACAACTTTCCTGTTTTTGTGCTTTGTTAGGTAAACGCGGGTTGTATTAGGCCAGCCAGTGCTCCAACGCATGCAGTAGTAGGCCTGACAGTGTTCCAACGCGTGCAGTAGTGGGTTAGGGCAGGTATCACTTGATTTAAGAGGATTTTCAAGAGTTTATTCAGAATGGCTTTGGCAAGGGAGGGATATGAGTTGGCCTAATGCCAGGTAAGCATGTGTGGTGCAATTTAGGGTTATAACACTAAGCATTGCTAGGGTAACGCCGACACCATATTACTATAGTAAACCACAAAATAAAACAAAAATGATACTGAGTAAATTGACCAGAGGGATTGGAGTACACATGACTCTTCTTAGCGATACAGAAAACTCGGATGCAAAAATGAAAGAACAGTCGAAGGTCGACTTACCTCACATAGCATTGCCCATTTGGAAGTTCCTTCCAAATTCTCTTATACACAGAAAAAAGACCAAAATACAAACTCATGAACATGATGCCAAGATGAATACCAAATAGGGATGGTCTATAACGTCTCGCACTTTCTTCACAGAGCCAAGGCAGGAATGAAAATGATAACACTGGGAACCCCTTCGAATGGATTAATGGGGATGGGTGGTAACCATACCTATTCCATGTGAACATGGTAAGCTGTCAAAACTACAATGGGCACATAAACCATGTATTGAACTAAATGAACTTACTCCAGGAAAACTTAAATGTCACAAACAGGCTATTTAAGATGAGATAGCATCGATCTCTGCATTTTTCTCAGTATATTAATGGTGAAGTATGTTGGCAATCTGAATTTAGGGTTATAACTTTGCCCATGCTATTTCTAGTTATATGTTGAATTTAACTATCGATGCACTAACCCTTGCCCAAATTAGTTAGCATGAATTTTTCATTAATCAATGAGGAATTTTTAGTGGCATCAAACGTAACTTTAGCCACTCTGAGTTTAGCCTCTACGCGAATTGGTGTCCTTACTAAAGTCAACTATGCGAAATAGTGACCAATGCTTGCCTAGAACGATAACTCATTTTAAGGGTAATTTAATTCATGCTTAACATTTCCTTAGTATTCCCTATGGTTGTACATAGGAATGGAAGTTGTAATGCTTTCACATATATGGCTATTATATGAATATGATAGTAGTTCTAGGTGGTTACACATCTATATTATTTCAGTGGGATGTAAACCTCAAACGAAGATGATGGCTAGTATTAAGTTTTGATGAAATCAGAATATCTTTAGTTCTATACTTATAATCACATATAGCTCAATCTGCAATGAGAAGAGGTGAGCAAACATTAAAGAAAATATGATAGGAAAAGTAAGAAGCGCAATAGGACTGAAGTATCCTAATTTATTTTTTTATTTATTTTATGTAAATTTTGGGGTACATTACATATGGTATAAGATAAAATGTTACAACACTTGGAACTTAAACAAGGCCACATTATTTACTTATCACATACTTTTGTTTATGTAAAACTAATAAAATTTTACTGTTACAAACATGAAACCCTTTTTTGTGTTGTGTTAATCATGGTAGCCTAGGATGACGTAGAAATCAGGCTTGATGGGAACCCTGAACAAAGACCTCCTGAAGACCCAAGACAGAATAGAAACAAAATCTCACCTACTGAAGTTTTGAAACAATGAGGAATCTCATTGTTTAGCTACAAGTTTTCAAAGCAGACAATGAGAAATTGAAAAAGGAATAGCAAGAAGAGAAGAAAATATATGTAGTCTTGTTGTGAAGTATAGTGACCAAGAAATCCCCAAAGGACAACAAATAGGAAGAAGAGGTCAGTGAAAGAGCCTCCAAGAATTTTGGCCATGAAGTAGAAAGAGGGGATAGCTCATCTGAAGGTACACCTTCAACTGAAGATAAAACAAAAAAAAGACAAAAAAAGAAAACAGGTAGACCACCTTGAAGGAGAATTTAAGAAAATTAAAACAACTACCTTTGATGGGGAATCTAGAACAGGGGAGGAAGTTGAATCATGTTTATTAGAGATCAAAAAATATTTCTAGATATACAACTATTCCAACAATATGAAGGTCATAATGGCCATTTACAATGTAAAAGGAAAAGCCATCATTTGGTGGCAAGACCTGAAATTGGCCAAGGGCCTAATGGAGAAACATATGGAATGGTCTGACCTTAAGAAATACTTTAAGAAATAGTATCTATCTAAAAGCTACTATGAAAGAAAAATGAAAGAATTTTATGAGTTACGACTTTGTCAAATGTCTATGGAAGATCTGATAAATAAATTCTTGGAATTACTAAGGTTCGTACCTTATATCTCAGAGGATAAAATGAAAATCTAGTTGTTCCTAAGTTGTTTACCACAGTCCTAGAAGGACATAATTGAATTTGATAATCCCAAGTCCCTGAGTGAAGTATTAATAAAATATCGAATGTGTTATGACCAATACAAACAACGGAAAAAATCTCCCAAAGCTTGGAAGGATAAGAAACAAGACCGAATGAACCAGCGAAAGAAGGGATACCAACTAGCCCCTTATCGGAATACAACAAAAAGAATTCCAAGGAAATATTTTCACTCCAACCATCCAAGCAAACAAGGAGGCGGTAAACTGGTAAATCTGGGAACAAAGAAGTTTGGGGACAACCCCCAGGAACTATTAAAATGCTGAGAATGTGGAGAACCTCATCTGAGGAGGAAATGTCCACGTTTTAATTCAGCAAATAGAACCATTGTTCATAATTTGTAGGAAGCCTCGATGATGGGTGATGTGGGCAAAAGATTGCATCGAATCAATGAAGTCGTAGATGGTCGAAAAGATGACCACCAATCCTCTATAGTGGAAATGGAAGGTAAAGTCAATAACACTTGAATTTATGTTTTAATTGATCCTAGAGCTATGTTAAGTTATATCACTCCTAGTGTGGTAGAGTCAAATAAGATTAAGAAAATGAAACACGCAAAATCATGGTTGGTACAACTAGAAACAAGAACTAAAAGGAAAGTGGTTGACTTTATTTATGATTATGAGTTCAGTTTAGATGGTCAAAACATAAGAACAAATCTAAACATTCTACCACTAGGATCTTATGATGTGATTATCGGAATGGATTGGTTAGAGAAGAACAAAGAAGTACTAGATTTTTATGCAAATATACTAAAGTATAAAGATCAAAATGACACTACTAGGACAACCCAAGGTATACCAAAACCGATATCAGTTAGACAAGTTTCAGCAATGCAATTCAAGAAATGCATGAGAAAGGGTTGTCAAGTTTACGCCATCCAAGTAACAAACCTGTTAGAAAAAGAAGATAAACCCAACTTGGAAGACTTTGTTGTTCTACGTGAATTCAAAGACGTGTTTGTTGATGAAATACCTGAATTACCCCTAGAAGGGAAATAGACTTTTTTATAGACCTGCTACCTATTTCAATTCCTATCTTTAAAGCACCTTACCGAATGAGTTTGTTGTAAATGAAAAAATAAAAATTCAGCTATAGGAGTTGTTGGACAAAGAGTATATCAGACCGAGTGTTTCACCATGGGGAGCATCAGTCCTCTTTGTGAAAAATAAATATGGTACTCTAAGAATATGCATCGATTATAGACAATTGAACAAAATGACTATTAAGAACAAGTACCCCTTACCCAGGATAAATGATTTGTTCGATCAAGTAGGTGGGGCCAAGATATTTTCGGAGTTGGATCTACAATCTGGTTACCACCAAGTTAGGATAAAAGATGAGGACATAAACAAAATAGTTTTTCAAACAAGATATGAACATTACGAATTTGTGGTTATACCTTTCGGACTCACTAACGCGCCAACCACATTTTTATGTTTAATGAACATTATTTTTAGTCAGTATTTGGACAAATTTGTATTAGTATTTATTGACAACATTTTGGTATATTCTAAAATAGAGGAAGAACACGAAGAACATTTAAGAATAGTTCTACAAACTTTAAGTAAACACAAACTGTATGCTAAATTTGATAAGTGTAATTTTTATCAGAGGAAGATACAGTACCTAGGACATGTAATATATGCAAATGGAATTGCAGTTGATCCTAAGAAAATAAGGGCCATTATGGAATGGTCGGTACCAAAGGATGTAGTAGATATCCAGTCATTCATGGGAATCACCAGATATTATCGTAGATTTATAGAGGGGTTTTCCAAAATTGCTTACCCTATCACATCATTACAAAAGAAAGGGACCAAGTTTAACTGGTCACAGAAGAGTCAAGACAATTTTAATAAGTTAAAGTAATTGTTAACAACTGCACCCATTTTAATGGTAGAAGACCCAAATAAAGACTTTACTGTTTGTGTTGATGCAAGCAAAGAAGGAGTAGGTGGTTTCCTAACTCAAGAAGGACACGTTATTTGTTATGAGTCCCAGAAATTAAAGGAACATGAGCAAAACTACGTCACTCATGACTTAGAATTGGCAGTGGTAATACACACCTTAAAAATGTGGCGACACTACATAATGGGCAGAAAGTTTCTTTTATTAACAGATAATAGTGGTGTGAAATATTTGTTTAGTCATTCAGACCTTAATGTAAGGCAAGCAAAGTGGCTAGCCTTCTTGAGCGAATTCAACTTTGAGCAGGGATGATTTTAGGGGCTAAATTTATCTCATGGGCTAATTTTCCATGGTTTTTCCAAAAACGAGATTTTCTATTTTAAAAATGATTTGCCCAAATTCTATAGGATAAAATTATTGTACCTTAAAAATCGCCAAAATTTTCTAAAAACTATATAAAATACTTAGTAATTTGAATATTTTTACAAAAATATAGCTAAACATTTATAGTTGACATATGAAGGATTAATAAGATTCACCAAGGTTTCTACATTTAAAAATAAATTTCCATCCTTAAAATCATCCCTGACTTTGAGGTAATACACATCAAGGGTAAGGAAAATAAAGTAGTTGATGCTTTAAGTAAAAGGGTTCATGGGTTAGTTGAAATAAATGTCAGTAGGGAAAAAAGTGATCTTGAACATAGGATAAAGGCTGCAGGTAATAATGACGAAAATTACACTAATACAGTGGCATAATTACAAAACACTACAAAATATTCAGAAAAAACAGAGATGAGTATTGATAAAAATGGCCTATTACGATTCAAAAACAGAATATACATACCATATTCGACATAGTTAAAGTTAAAAGTTTTGGATGAAGTGCATAAGAAACCATATTCTAGTCATCGAGGATACCAGAAAATGATAATGACACATAGAAAATTATTTTATTGGCCTAATATGAAGGGCGAAAGAGTAAAATACTTAGATAAGTATCAATATTGTCAGCAAGTAAAAATTGAACACCAACATCCAACCAGCCTGTTGTAGCCCTTACCAGTATCGGAATGGAAATGGGGGACTATATCATTGGACTTTATTATAGGTTTGCCTAAAACTCAAAAACATAATGATTCTATTATGGTGGTAATCGATAAACTTAGTAAGTCTGCACACTTTATTCCTGTAAAGTCCACTTTTAAAGTTATTAACATCACTGAAATATTCATGAAATAAATTTTTAGACTGCATGGTGTTCCTAAAATGGTGATTTCGGATAGAGACGTAAAATTTACATCTTCTTTTTGGAAAGAATTGTTTGCAGGGATAAATACTAATTTGAATTTCAGCACGAGTTATCATCCACAAATGGATGGACAGACTGAATGAAAAAAACAAATCGTAGAAGATATGCTCTTCATGTACATAAGAACAGAACCAAGCAAGTGGGAAGACTACCTACACTTGGTAGAATTTGCATATAACAATGGGTACCAAACTTCAATTAAATTGAGCCCCTTCGAGGTACTGCACAACAGAAAGTGTACGAATCCAATTAGTTGGGATAACCCTGTTGACAAACTCATGGTTGGACTAGAGATGCTCCAACAAATGGAGAATGCGATAAGAAAGGTACAACAAAACTTAAAAGAGGCACATGACAGACATAAGAGTTATGCAGACCAGAAGAAAAGACACTTGGAATTTCAAGTGGGAGACCATGTTTAATTAAAATTCAAATCCTGGAAAAGTTTACTGAAGTTAGGAAACTATGTCAAGTTGGCACCCACGTTTTGTGGGCCCTTTGAGATACTAGCTTGAATTAGACCTGTAGCATACCAACTTTCACTTCCAGCCAATCTAAAAATTCATAATGTATTTCATGTTTCTTTGTTGAAAACATATCCTCATGACCCTACTGATATGATCGATTGGAACTTGGTGCAGGGGGAACCAGAAGACGAGTTCTAGGTGGAACCCGTGCACATTCTTGACTAGAGAGAAATAACACTTCGGAAGAGATCTGTCGCTCAGGTAAAGGTGCAATGGAAGCACTCTAGCCCTGAGGAGGCCACTTGGGAGTTGGAAGGAGAATTGTTGAAATCTCATCCAACCTTATTCCAAGGAAGGAACAAACACCGAGGACAGTATTTTATTGAAGGGGGAAAGGATGTAACATCCCCAAAAATAAATTATTTTTGAATTTGCAATTTCTTTGGAAATTTATTTCGTTTTTGGTGAATTGGAAATTGGAATTTTTTTTCCATTTATGGAAATTCCAAATTTTGAATTTGGTTAATTGTAATTAATGATTATGACTGTTGGGCAGAGATATGATTTGACCTAACTAACTACTTGACTATGACACTTGTATGAAACAAAATATTTTATAATTATTGCAGGAGGACAAATGGAACATCCATGTTGAAATCAACTGACCATGACTCCATGAGTGGGGAACATGTTGGAACTACCTCATAGTTGATTGTTACAAGTGAAGAATCAGGAATTTGGCCATTGGTAGCCCCTGAAAATTAGGGATTTGGAATGCTGCGAAAATTACCAAGGGAGATAAAAGACCTAGGAAAAAATATTTTTTGGATATATAACATATGTGAGGAGGCAAGACGTTGCCCAGTATGGTAGGGAAAATATTACTGATTAGTTGTTGTTATGAACACTACTTATTGAGTGTGAGGCAAGGAGAAGATTTTTTATGTTGAATGACATTGCTGAGAAGGATTTTTTAGTTAGCCCTCATGGATTCATGGTCAGGCTAGGTGGTGAACGGGAAAAGTGATTTGGCTGCCCTGTTCTATGGTTGGGAGGAACGTGGTTTTTCCCTTTGTCTTCCCGTGAACTAGTTTAGATATGTTGACCTACTCCTTCTCTGTTTGAATGATTATATATACTGATGTAATGTATATGTTAATTCCGTATCAAAGTATTTCTATGGATAAAACCTGTTTGAATGTTGTTAAACTTAAAACTGACAGAATGGATTAAACGAAGTCTGAGCGAATCATTTTTGTTGATTTAATTATGGAACAAATTTTATTGTTGTTATTTGGTATATTAACTGAGAGATACATCTTTTTAAATATTTGGAAGAGTCCATGATGTAGATTATACCACTGTTGCAATATGATAAACTACAGGATCACAACATGATTATCTATTATAGGAACAATGTTATTATTATAATGAATGGACTGATAAAATGATTAAGGATCTTCATTTGTGGTAGGAATATAATGGAAATAAAAAATTGCATTACAAGCCACTTCGTATTAGACGTGACAAGAACAAAGTTATTATATATAAAAAGTAATAAATTATTCAAACAGATATAAATACGAATTTCTAAGAGTTTCTACCTTTCATAAGATCATATGTTGTTAGAGAATTTCATTTTTTCTTTCAAACTGTATAGACTAAAATGCCCAAATTGGAATGAACAACTACTATAATAATGGATTCCTGAAATATTAAGCAACTACATGAATGCAATTATGGATACATACATGCATTGTCCATTCAGAAATCATTACAGTATATGGCATAGAAATAATTGTATATAATTATAAAGTCTGACGCCTACATTAGGTAGTTAATATGAAATTTTCTAACAGTTAAAAGACCCACTATACAATTAAAAGGATAGCTATATATATAGATAGATAGATTATATATGTATATATATAAAGAAAACGTTCTAGATATAAATTATAGAGTTGTATCTTTAATCTCTGTTACATTGATAGACTCAGACCCGCCTTAATACCTAATGCTTTGATCAATAGTAAATACAAGAATTTACACTTCCAACACTCCTTTTTATTTTTCTTAGGATCTACGATAATAAATGTTGAAAGTAAGGATACATAATTGAAAAGATAATAACACATTATTCACAATATCATTTAATTCCAGAATGTCGAAGAACAGATTCTAGCATGTCAAGAAAAGTCAAATCGTATGTCCATTCAAATAATGCTCGAATCAGGACATAGTAAGAATCCGACTAAATCCTTTCGGCCAATCATACAGTTTTAAATATGACTCTTCCTTTGACCATGAAGACAAGTAACAGAGGTAAAAACTAGTGTAAAACCGAACAATCTCTACCATAGAGTTAACTCTTTAGTCAAATCTTTCTACCCTAAGTCGCCTAAGCCTTCTTGGAAAAGATAATATGGAACTCGAATACCTCTTAAGAGGATGACAAAGGTTGTCTCCAATGTTTTTGTGTGGCCAAAACCCCTGCACAGAGTGTGATAAAAACCATTATAACTTGTTCAACAAAGATAAGATGATTAAATTTGGGAAACAAATAATAATAGGAAAGGAATGGCCAAAGTAATACTTAAATTTAATGGAGGGATTTGATACCCTTCATCGTTGCGCCAAGTTGTGTACCTTCCAGACTAAAAGGGAAAGAGGAGCCCAAGACTCCCTAATGGGTACCCTCACAAATCAAAGCGGCCCATCATTAGTGATAAGCACCAGTAAATAACCAGAGAAAAACATTATAGGGACTAATACACGAATGATGAACACAGAGAAACATAAGTCGCATGGAAAACATAAAACCAATATTAAAATTCTAAATATAAGTATATAGATTTGGATGCCTCGGGTCAACAAACATCACCAATGGTCTCTCTAATACCATCTCTGAATTAGTTTAGTTAAGGAAAAGAGAATACAGGATCAATACTGTGCCGAAAAAACACCATACATGTATGACCTTGGTAATACATTCATATTATAGGTAAATGGGCACAAAAAGAATGAATCCTAATTTTTCTTAGTATACGATGCAGGGTACAAAATATATGATTTAGGGTTAAGCCGAGTGTTAATTTCATTAGCTCGAAGACCCCCTTTTTCTTTTCACAGTTAAGAAAAACCTGGTTAATAGTCAAGGGATGAAACTCAAAGTTGGGAGAGAAACGTGGGATAACAAGATTCTATGTGGCCGAAAGGCCTGATGTTCACTTAAGAAAAGAAAAACCCGAATATAAAAATCCGTTACACACAGTAAACTAGGAGACTAGATGATGAATGAGGCCAGGCCAAGTAACAAGGTCTCTGAGAGTTCAATTCAAAATAGCATATGTTCTGGATACATAATTATAAAAGACACAGTAACAAGTTCTTTCCACGAGAGGTAATGGCTTGGTCTAGAAAAACTAGTACAGAGAAAGGGGGAAACTACGGAAACCCTAAGTGTTGCTAGGGTAACGCCCGCACCATATTAATATAGTAAACCATGAAATAAAACCAAAAATGATACTGAGGAAATTGACCGAAGGGACTGGAGTACACAGGAATCTTCTTAACAGTCGAAGGTCGACTTACCTTGCATAGAGTTGCCCGTTTGGAAGTTCCTTCCAAATTCTCTTCCACCCAAAAAAAAGACCAAACTATGAACTCATGACCACGATGCAAAGATGAATACCAAATGGGGATGGTATGTAACATATTGCACTTTATTCAGAGAGCCAAGGTGGGAATGAAAATGATAATGCTGGGAACCCCCTTCGAATGGAGTAATGGGGATGGGTGGTAACCGTACCTGAGCCATGTGAAAATGGTAAGCTCTCAAAATTACAATGGGCACATAAGCCGAGTATTGAACTGAATGAAATTACCCCAAGACATCTTAAATGTCACAGACAGGCTATTTAAGACAAGATAACATCGATCTCTCTAGTTTTCTCAGTATATTAATGGTGAAGTATGTTGGCGATCTAAATTTAGGGTTATAATTTCGCCCTTTCTATTTCTGGTTATATGTTGAATTTAACTATCGATGCACTAAACCTTTCCTGAATTAGTTAGCATTAATTTTAGTTAATCAACGAGGAATGTTTAGTGGCGTCAAACATAACTTTAGCCACTCTGAGTTTAGCCTCTACGCACATTGGTGTCTTTACTAAATTCAACTATGTGAAATAGTGACCGATGCATGCCTAGAATGATACCTCGTTTTAAGGGTATTTTAATTCATGCTTAAAATTTCCTTAGTAGACCCTATGGTTGTACATAGGAATTAAGTCATAAGGATTTCACATATATGGCTGTTATACGAATATGATAGTAGTTCTAGGTGGTTACACATCTATATTATATACGTGGGATGTAAACCTCAAACAAAGATGATGGCTAGTCTTAAGTTTTGATGAAATCACAATATCTTTGGTTATATACTTATACTCACATATAGCTCAATATGAAATGAGAAGAGGTGAGCATACGTTAAATAAAATATGATAGGAAAAGTAAAAAGAGCAATAGGACTGAAGTATCCTAATTAATTTTTTTATTTTTTATTTTTCTATGTAAATTTTGGGGTACGTTACAGTTTCCAAGATTCTAGATCCAGTTACATCTTAGTCTTTGCACCATTTCTTCTATCATAAACCCTAATCATTGAAACCATTGGAAACAAACCTTGATTTTACAAGGTTAAATAACATAGTCTGCTGGCAAGATTTATCAGAGAGGTTTTACTCTTATTCAACTTGCCATGGAATATCAATAAATGAAGAAGGTACATAAAGGAGGGGAGATTTTCATATCCGAACCCCATGATATGCAACTCATTAATTCAGATCCATTCTTCAAAGAATCCTTTTAGAGAATGGGTTGCCTAGATTTTTGTGAAAAAATGCAGAGAGGACACCCTGAAGTGGCCAAACAGTTGCATTGAAATTCAATTGAGTAAATACAAAAATTGGTACAATTGAGTTTGAATTTACATAACAATACATTTCTGCATCTATAGAGATACCAATTCAAGGATTAATATGGTTCAAAGCTATGTCTATGAAATCTGACTTTTCCAAGGATTTCCTAAATCCATAATACCAAAAAGAAAACTTATTGAAAGGAGTACCTAGAAACGACATGCTGGAATACTTTGGTAATATGATCAGGGTTATATAGAGGTACTTTACATGTGAAAGAAGAATTGATATGTTTTATCAATACCATATTAAACTACTGATGCATTTCACTAGAAAACAATTCCTAAATATATCCTTTTGTTTGCTGAGAAGTCTTGGGAAAATGTCAGATAAGGTACAAGTCGGGACGAAGCTAGTAGAGAACAGTGTATTTCATTTTGGACTCATTAAGATGTTGGTGTCAGAAGAGTTGAAAAGGATTGATGGTGATTGGGATACTTTATTGATTGCATCAGGTTTTCAACCATATGTTGTTAACACTCCATAAACAAAAAGGAGAACCCCTACCTCTATGGAGAAGGTCGTGCACACTGAGTCAAGCAAAAAGAGGAAGGTAGTTTAGTAGGATAATCCATTAGATCCAACTGTCAAGATAAATGAAGGTCCTACACAACCTTGTACTGAATATATTTCTCTTATGGAAAAGGCTTCACCTATGGAGCCATGTACTAGCAAAGCAAGAAAGTTAAAGAGAAAGAAATTAGTTTTTATCCCACCTGTTGTTGAACTATTCAATCCTAGAATACCATTTACAAGAGTAGCATCAATAAAACATTCTCTTGAGGAAGAAGGTGCATCCAAAGTGCGATTTCAACAAACAGTCAAATCCAAATCTCATAAAGAGCCTACAAAAATCATTTAAATAAAGTCTCCTTGTGAGGAAAGAAATCCCACCTTCAAAAGGCCCAGGAAGCAACTGAAAGAGGCAAGAGATGAGAATGAAAAATTGAAAAAAGAAAATCTACAAGTTAGAATCAAGTTGAAAGAAAACATAGGCATGTGTGAAGAAACTATTGCAGAGACAAAACATATGGCGAGGAGATCACTTCCCCTACACAGACACGCCATAAATGTGTATGGGAATAAATTAGTTTTTCAAGTTGAGATGATAAATTTGAAAAACGAGTTGCATCAAGTAGAGGAATAGATATATAGAAGGAATCTGGACCTGTTGGCTCAAGAAACCATTAGCTAAGATCATGGAACATCATTTCTGCAATAGTATATCAGTTTTTCTATGGTTCCTTACAGATATTAGTTTTGTCTTATGTTATAATTTTTCCCACTTTCTGTTTTTGGAAGTCATTGTTCATGGCTCGAAGGTTGTAGGAGGCAACAGAAGAGGTTTATAGATTATTTTCATCTTTTGATATTGGTTGCAGTTCTTAGAAATAAAAAATGTCTTTAACATGAAATTTCGTAACGAATCCTGCAGATGCGCTATGAACCTACTGAAAGTGAAACAATTTGCAACGAGCTTGCTATGAACTCTAATGGTATGATAAATATGAGTTATGTGAGAGTTTCTAGCTATCAAAGGAGGTTTTAATGGTTCCCTAGGAGGCATTTAGACATCAAGGGACACTTGTAACTGATATCCAGCTCCACTAGATCTCCAAACATGAGCTAGTTGCAGTTGCATTTATCATCACCACCAACTTCCTAAAATATAGAAGTTAGTTAAGTTTATGATTGTTTGTCTACTTCCATGCCTCTCCAAGGAACAAAATCCTATGCATGAGCTAGGTGGTGAGTCATAGAGGGAATTTTGATGTAAATGTTTATTTAATGGGTGATGTGACTCCTAGATGGGGTTCGATTGGTTTATTGAGAGACTCATATCTTTTTATTTAGACTATAAAGTTTCCATACTATGTATGTACAAACTTAAGAATCTTGGATAATTGAAGATCAAATACTTTTTCTACTATCACATGCTATATTATTTTCTTGCTTTGATGTTTCCTATTGATGAAGGATTTGTCTTTAGTACTTGTTCACGAATGCAATGAATGATTTACTGTTTATTTACTAGTGCAAGTGTTTTCAAAGCACACTTTATTATAGATTAGAAGGTTCCTTATTGATAATAATTATACTATATATGTCTCAGAAGTACCTAATGTAACTTGGTGCATATATTTCATATTTTTCTGCTTAGTCTTCCATCTTTCCATTGATGTTATAAATACTGGTCTAATATTGTTCAAGCCTTGGTTGCTAGAGTATGTTTTGTGGAACTTTTGTGTTTATATTTTAAACTAAGTGTCTCATACATTCGTTACACTTGAACTAAAAACTTTATCCTTTACAAAAATAAAAAAATTTGATGGGTATTAGGCTTACACCTACAATAGTCTAGGTGTGAATTCTAGTGCTAACACATACCATAATAAAATGTCATGTTTGTATTCTCTATTTTGTGTGTAATGGGTGCATGTAATATGTTTGACATTATCCCTATATTGGTGGCATATGAAAATTGTTTGTAAGACAAATCTAGAATCATTAATGGAAAGTGTTTGATAAAATCACACAAAGAAAAACAATAATTTGGACAAAAAACATATTTTTACTATCGATCCTATTTGGGGACATTATTGTTGGTCCCCAGTTTTGATCATGTTCTTTGCCTATATTATATACCACGAACCTCCATTTATATGCCAGTACCACCCTTTTGGCCTCGTTTTGACATAATTAACATCTCCCTACCATTTGATGGGGTTACCTAAGGTATCTTTGCATTTCAAGCTATTTTTATGCACTTTAATGCTTTAAATTGGTATTGGAACTAATATCGCTTGGGTTAGGTACCACTTCTATATTTGGAACAGGATGCCGGTACCAGGTACCAACTCGTACCCGTGGAGGTACCAATGGAGCCGCTCGAGATCTGTGCATTATGGTGTGCATTATGGTTCAAATGAGAGATAGAAGATTCGCAGGACAACTAGAGTCATCGCCACAAGGTGCTTGAAGGCCTAATGATGAAACTGGATCGATTATTCTTCATCATTCACACTTCGTGACACTACGTGTCACGAAGATGTGAAATACATTTTAAGTTTGATTGCAAGACTATTCTCGGATCGGGGATCCGTTTTTTTTACGTACCTTTGTTTTAGACTATTACAAACAGAAGGATTTGGATATAAACCCGTGTTCACTCCTGAGAACGGGTTGTTGTTATTGTTGTTGGATTATGTTGAACTGTGTTATGCCGTGAACCTATATTTTTGAATAAAGACTGTTGTTGCGTTATGGTATTCGACTGATATATGATTTGAAGCATTCTCTTTTGAAGTTAATGGATTATACAATGTTTGCATAGAATGTTTTAGTCGGCTCTGGTTATTACTAACAGCGTTTGTGCCGTTTGGTTGGGCCCGCCAAACCAGTGCAAGTCGCTGCCCTATTTTGCAATAGATTTAGCTTTGTTATGTCATAGATTTAGTTTCTTCAGTGTGTTAGTATTCGCTTAACTGAATAGTATATCCGCATCTCATAGTGCATCGTAGATTTAGTGTTTCAGAATTGTGTGTAATCGTTCTCCAACA
>JASDQU010437513.1:56228-70654 GCA_032191745.1 Picea mariana | reverse complement strand
AGGGATAGAGAGGGATCGATCCTTTAAAGGTTTAGTTGTGCAGAAGTGCGAAGGGATTGATGTGTGTGGGGAGTGTGGAATGTGCAAGGTTCTTCACAAAATAGTTGTGCAGAAGTCGAGATGTGCAGAGGGGTAGAGTATGTGGGGGATAGGGAATGCAAAGCTTTCCTCACAACTATAACCATCAAATGGATAAGTAAAAAGTATACATTATAGAGTAAGCAAATTGTTATTATGGAGGATGTGGAAATGTGGAACAACAAGGTGTGCGAAGACAATATTTGTGCGGACAGAAGGGTGGTGTTGGGCTCTCTGTGCTGAAGAAAAGTGTGAAAATAACCCTAGTGTTGTGGGGAACACGACTTGTGCAGGGGAAGATCTTCTGTGGAATACGAGGAAATGGTTTTGAAAAAGAGAATCTCCGCGCAACATAAGGAATCCCGCACAATAGTTGTGTAGAAGTCGAGATGTGCAGAGGGGTAGAGTGTGTGGGGGATAGGGCATGCAAAGCTTTCCTCACAACTATAACCATCAAATGGCTAAGTAAAAAGTATACATTATGGAGTAAGCGAGTTTTTATTATGGGGGATGAGGAAGTGTGGAGCAACAAGGTGTGCGGAGATGAGATTTGTGTGGATAGAATGGTGGTGTTGGGCTCTCCACACTTAAAAAAAAGTGTGAAAATAACCCTAGTGTTGTGTGGAACACGACCTATGTAGGGGAAGGTCTTCTGTGCACTTTCATGAAGTAGACACAAAGTTGAATTAGCTACTCAAACTTGTTTAAGTCATAAAGGCCAACGGTGTATCAAGGAATGACAATTTGAGAAAAGAGCAACTCCAGTGGTGATTTTGGCAATGGCATTGTGGAGTGGTTGAAGGATTTGACGATGGAGGGGTGTGATACTTGTTGGTTAAAGACAAGTTTGAACAATAGACTTGAAGAGAATGTCGAAGTTCTCGAAGATGTTGTTTGGACGACAACACCTTTCAATTGGGGAGGATATAAGTTGTTTGACAGCAAAGGCACTTGAGTTCAACAGGAACATGAGGAGGTGCACTTTCATGAAGTAGATGTGAAGTTGAATTAGCTACTCAACTTGTCTAAGTCATGAAGGCCAATGGTGTATGAAGGCATGACAATTTGAGCAAAGAGCGATTGCGGTGGTGATTTTGGCAATGGCATTGTGGAGTGGTTGAAGGACTTGACCATGCATCGGTATGACACTTGTTAGTTGAAGACAAGCATGAATGGTAGACTTCGAAGAGAATATTGGAGTTCTTGGAGATGTTGTTTGGACGGAAACACCTTTTAGTTGGGGAGGATATAATCCATTTCCTTTAGTCTATAATAGACAACCTCACTTGATTTTTTAGGCAGCCTTACGCAAGCACAACATGCTATGACAAGAAAGTAGAGAGCTAGATGATGCGAGCATGTAACGGTCTTGCTAGGTAGAGTAAGGTGCACTTGATTGTTAGACAAATTGGTAAAAGTATTTGATAAGTCCAGAGTTGTAAGAATGGAAAAGAACATAGTGTTGCCATGAGGTGACCTTCTTATAGAGGTTATACAAGATGACATGGAATGATTTAGACAATTATTGAATTTTGGGGAGAATATGATCCCAAGTGGTTGGACTTTCCTTGCTTCAATGGGTGCAAAGTGCCATGAAGGGCACACCAGGCAAGAAAACCATGTTTTAACGGTTTTGATTGGACATGACCTGCAAAATTGTGAAGGTCATTTAAAGTGGCATGATCATCAAAGAGCAAGACATTGGCTAGAGCAACTTGGGCATATATCAAGGAATTTGTTGTGGGAATCTTTCAAGTAGTTTGCAATATCTACCTAACAAGTTAGTGGCTAGCATGAGGGGCACAGGTCCGCATTGCCTTGGAGGTGGTGGTAAGACACCCCATTTTGGGAAAAATGGTTGTACACCTCTCCTATATAAGGTTGAGGCCACAAGACACTAAGGTATTCATTGTTATATGTATTTTTCATCATTCACTCGAAGAGAGTCATTCATTTGGTAGCAGATTGGACGAAGGAATCATTTAGTCAAGAGGCCTAAGTAAACTATTTCTAAACTTGAGTGGTGCCCCTCGAGGGTCTAAAATCATTCTTGGACAAACTGCATGATGACCTTGGAAGAGTAAAGACTAGGAAGATTTGACAAGTGTTTAGGGAATCACATAACTTTCTTGAGAATGTTGTTGAAGAATGCAATCTCCAGGAGGAAAACCCGCAAACGCTTCAATGGTTGGATGGTGCAAGTAGGGTAGCACTAAGGCAAAAGTGCCTTATCCTATTTGTACTTGAACAAGTTACCCAACATTCTTCAATAATAAAGTTTAGGCACCTGCCTTGGGTGCTTCCCTAGTAGTGTAGTGGTGTGGTTTCTTTATGTGGTAAGTCATTCTTCCTTGCAACATTTTATTTAGATATGTGCTGAAGTATTTCACTATGTTTTGAAGTTTATTGCTTGGGACATTTTAAGGATGCAACTGAACGTAGGACATTTTTGTTAGTAAGCTTAGTTGAAGTGCTGGCAATCATAGCTTAGAAAGAAGGTATGATCATTTTCTAAGTGAAGAGGTGTAGTCTTCTTGCAAGTAAGATCGGGGTGGTTGAACCACTGAGCCTGAAGGACGACAGTGTCATACACCTTATGGTGCTCGAAGAAAAAAATTAGATGGAAAGCTATATGATTGTGACAAATGTCATGTAGAAAGAGGCACATAATTCCACAAGTCAATCTTCTTCCTTAATTATAGCAGAATAACATGAGGAAGTCATGTAAATGGCTACAACTTCTTCCTCACCTTTGGAAAGCATTATAGTAGACTCATTTTATTCCTCTTTTGAAGCTTTGTACAACTTCCATTCCTCGTTTTGATGGAAATTTTAGAAAATGATTTCCTTCTTCTTCCTTCCTCGATTGGTAGACCTTCCTCTTGAGATAGATCTACCACTCCCACTTGAACTCTCATATTTTTGCTCCTTAGAATGACCCCTTGAGAACAACACATAAGATCAATATGTTAATTTTCTCAAGCTCAGATCTGATCACAACATATACCATTATCTCATCACAAGCTATTACAACATGTCTTATCCTCTTATCACAAGCTAGGACACTCCAATTACATCCAAACCCTAGATAGGGCATCCACCATCAACAAGGAACCCTAAACACCAAAAATGAT
The DNA here is from genome assembly GCA_032191745.1 of Picea mariana. Classification (NCBI taxonomy): domain Eukaryota; kingdom Viridiplantae; phylum Streptophyta; class Pinopsida; order Pinales; family Pinaceae; genus Picea; species Picea mariana. Next base: position 67,442 of record JASDQU010437513.1, on the reverse strand, counting down.
ATGTAAATTGTCGTGGATATTCCACTGGAACAATTCATCACAAAAAATCTGATAAATAAAACCGAAATCTATTTATGAAGTTTAAAATCCTTTAGATTCCAAAATCATTGGTTACCGATTTTTTGTTTATGCATGAAATAGATAAAATGCGGAAAATAGAGAATGGTTAAATAGAGTCACACACCATCCACAAAACAACACAAATATTTTCTCTAGGAAACCCTTACAAGAGAATACTTTCCCAAGGTCGAGTGGGTACAGGTAAGGGATGGTATACACCTGTGTTTCTATTACTAGGATGACTGGTACAACAAAGTATACATCCTTTGATATATCGTGCTACATCTTGCATTCTGGACTAGTACACGTACCTCTGTAAGTTGGCAATTATCTTCCCAACAACAAAATGTCCTGCAACCTTGGAGTGTGAGCCTCTCTAATAAGCTGCAAACATTCACCTTTAGGGACATAGAGTTTGTCGAGCTTGTAGAGTAAACTATTCTAGATATGATAGTCAGCCTTGTTGTCACCTTCTTCTATATGAATTTGTCCCTGTAGCTACTGAAACACCTCCTTGAAGTCTTATTAAACCCTAGATTTTCACCCTTGAAAATCGTGAGGGTTAAGAGCCAACATAGTCCATTTTGGATGGCATTCAAATATTTACTCAGGTTGAGCGCTCATGTGAGCCAAAGGTTGGTTCCCATCAGAGACGGGTAAAGGACTAAAGTTGTGGTTGTGTTTGCTTCAAAGATAGAGCTAGCAAAGTATCACATGGATTTGAGAGAGATTGTTATTTTTAGCAGGTGCCCTACCTTTTAGGAGACACTGATTAGAGACTCATCACAGTTTTGAGCATACAGTTACTTTCAAGGAAAACTTCCCTACAGTAATGGACTTACTGCAACATACCAATGACCATACAAGAAGCAAATTTCACAAAGAACACCCAACAATGATATTATGACCATATTCGAAGTAAATAACTAACTATCGAGAGGAGGAGAAGGATTAACTCACCAAGAATCCTATGTTTGTTGTTGTTCCCAATTGTCGGAATTCCCTCGTTCTTTTCCAATAGTTCCTCTGCAACCTGCAAGAACCTTGAACAAGCAGACCTGTCCAGTGCGGCGTTGCCCTATCGAAATAGATCCGGAGTCCCTCCACCAAAACTCTTGCTATAAGGGTTAGTTTTGACTTCAGATTCACCACATACACAAAGAGAATATAAGGGATACTCTTGCCAAGATTGGTTGGTGATTAAAAAAAAAGGGGTTGGAAACAAGGGTTTCTAGGTCAATAACCAGCAACAACATGGATGTATAAGGGCTTAGAAGCTTGCTTTAATGTAAAAAGAATTATTACATTTCTCCTTGAGGAAAATTCTCCTTTTATGTGGTCTCTCCTTGGTTATAGATGGTTAAGTACAGGTAAAAGGAGTTAGAAAACTAACCAAACCCATAACTCAACATTTAATTAGGAAGAATTGTATTTTTTTTCAGCATTTATTAGCATGTGTGCAACTGTCCCTTGAGCAACACGCGTATGCATAACTACTAGGGCGCGTACATCCTCCAAAAAAATGTTTTTTACAAGGTCTCAAAGAGGTATGGCGAAGAGTCGTCTATAAGTAGGATAGGGACTAGGACAATAAGAGCATCAATTGTTCAATGTGGCAATTGACGCTACAACAAATGCCCTCTAATGTGTGAGGTCAAAAGAGAAATCGATAGCTGAAATACATTATAAGTCTTCAAAGAGCAGTGTGTCGAGGTGAAGGTCGTTGGAATCCAATCTAAGGAGAAAAACTCAACACAAAAAAAAGTTAGAATACTCAATCCCCAAGGCAGGCATACCCATGCTCAGGTGTGATGATAAGCATGGTTGCCAATCAAGTACATTAAACATCCATGAAAAATGTATATATAGAAAGCAGGTATCATGGCCACGAAAAAGATACACAGTGGATCCATGTCAATCAGAGATCATAGCCATGAAAGAGATACACAGTGGATCTATGTCTCAGAATCAGTGAAGGATATCTGAAGGAAAGAGCAAGATAATCGATCCTTCACAAGTAGCGATGTGAGTGGTACTATCCAATCGCAACTTGAGAAACAACATAAAAAGAGGTTGGCACTACTACGTTCCCGAGGTCTTAAAATCAACCGTCGTGGTACGAGTCTACTCTATGCAAATAGATGTGTAGAAGTCGAACACAATGAGACATCGTTTGACTACCGATCAATGATGTATACCGTTAACAAACATAAGACAACCCATTGGTAATGATAATGGGCATCAAGGTACCTAGTACAATCTAACAAGTGTGAATAGAAGATCTGATATCGAACACATGGTAGAATCTATCAATCATGGGACATTGATGTATTCTCATTGTCAATAGCGAGGGAACCTACCATTAATGACTGCAAGCCCAAAGGTAATAAAATAATGACTCTAGATACTTGTCCCAGAGCAAGGTGTGTTGGAGTCGATAGGAAGAGATCTGTTGGAAGGAGGGCATTAAGGCATCCTCCATCAACCAAGATGAGGAGTAGCGGAAGGCCAAATATTTGGAAGAACTCGAACGAATGATTGAAAGAACCACCATGAAGCCCCAAGGTAATAAAATAATGACTCTAGATCCTTGTCCCAGAGCAAGATGTGTTGGAGTCGATAGGAAGAGATAAGCTAGAAGGAGGTCATTAAGGAATCCTCCATCAAACAACACGAGGAGTAGAAGAAGGCCAAATATTTGGAAGGACTTGAACGAAAGATTGAAAGGACCACCACGAAGTACATCTCTCGAGTGCAACAGACGTAAATAGCGTACGAAAAAAGACCCTCTGATTAGCAACCAGTAATGAAGACTGCTAACAAAGGTGAGGAAACCACCAATGGGGGCAGATGGAATCCAAGGTACTGCATGAATCCCAATGTGTGAATAATGTTGTTTTCTTCGAACACAAGGGAAACCACTCAGTCAACGACTGATGATGGAATTTCATCTATTCAGCACAAGGTCACCTATCAATGTTGTAAATAGGACTAGGGTGCAACTCTAGGTGAAACTCTCAAAGCCATTTGTCGTAGTCAATAAGAGCTTAACCCACCAGTAGGAAACCAATGGGGACCCTCCATACCAACATGAGTATAGGACAAAGATACTCTTGATTCTGAGATGTACTTGACATAGAGGAAGCTCGACTTCCAAAGTCGAGGAATTCTGCAGAATGACTAACACAGGATAAAACTTCCTCTAAAAAAGAATACGACACAATATGTGACCTAGGAAGCATGAGCTAAAAATGAACATTGTCATAAGTCTGTGATGTAAGAGGCAACAACACTCTCCATAGTGACGGGAAGAATAACTAATCAGAGGAGTAACAACTCTGTGTAACTAGTTCAGTTTCCTAAATTCATACTAACCCAAATTGTTGAGGCTTGACTCAAAACTTTGTGCTTTGTTCAGAGGCAACTCGAATGTTGCCAATAAGGATAAAGAAAAATCACTCCCACACTCTTTTTGTTATTTGATTTTTTTGTCTTTTTCATATTATGAAAGCCTAAAAAAGAGTAAAAGATTGATATAATACAATGGAGGAAACAAGTGTCGTGAGCAAGTAAACTAGTTTCAAGTGCAAGGAACATACATATGCTTAATGCAAGGAAACACGTGCAGGATATGGACATGTTGGGGAAAGTTTCCTCCAGGGATATAGGTTACAAGTCGCAAAGGCAAATATTGCAAGGCTACCAACTGATGAGAATGCATAAGCAAAAGGTTAAACAGTAGCAAGTTGAAGTCAACATGAGACTCAAAATAACAAGTAGTGGAATGCAATGCAATATCACAACTCAACACATAAATAAGGGAGCCCCATGGGGTAATATCCAGAAAAAGAATAAGAATAATTTATGAGCCTTCAACACAAAGTCATGGTGGGACTAAATAGGGCTCTCAAGCCTATGAAAGTACTTCAACATGGGCACCAAACTGCAAACAAGCTTCTACCTAAGGCACCCATGAACGGTAGGCTCTACCACTTGAATTATAACACTTTTAAACAACAAAGAAGGTTTTGTGTCACAACTTAATGGGGTCGATCCTAAAGGCAAAATGAAACAGGAAATGGATAATGCAATAAATGCATAAAGAAGAAAATCTAACCTATATGTCAGTTTCAAGATCATTACCTGTCAAAACGGATCGACATGGGAAAAAGGAACCAAAGAAAATGTCTCCAAAGTCTTATATATAAGATCAACAACACTCACCCAAAACTTAATAAATCAAAAATAGAAACCTTTGATAATAACAAGTTTTCTAGAATACAAAACTTGAAAACAAGAAACCTTAAAAGTACAATATGTACAAAGTACCGCACAACCTTGTAGCTTATGCATAGTACTTCTCTAGGTAGAACCCATTGCTAGGCTCAAGCCAAGGGCTTCTTTGGTAATCAACTAGTAAAGCTTCCAATTCAGGATGAGGTCACAAATCTGTAATCATAGCTTCAAGAATATCCTCATCTGAAAGCAATTCAACATCTACGAAATCGGGACTCGAAGACTCACCAATACTAGAGTTCGAGTCTCACAAATAGTAAGATTGGGGACTCAAAAGAAAGCGCCAAATGACTTGGAGAAAAAGGGAAAGTAAAGGCTCATGTGCGTCCATTGGATACAACACCTGATCAATTATCAAGACCTTGTCTCGAGAAGGCGAACATAACTATAAAGGATCCTTCTTAGAAGCAACTGAACACCAAGGATATGATGCCACATAATTTGCCTGTGGTGGGGAAGAGTCTACTCAAACACAAGGAACATACAAAGGAGAAACTTGAGCTAAAGTTGAACTAGGATGGTGATTATCAGATGAAATCTGATCAATAGTGACAATGCTTCCGTTGTGAGGAAAATGCATCACAAAAAAGAAACCATTCATAACATACACATAATCACACCCAATAAGAATATTGAAGTCTAAAGGGCCTGACACCACTAACAGATCAAATAGGACAGTCTTCCGACCTAATGTGATAGGAAACTAAGGAAGAATCTCCAAACATTCACTAGGTCTTCTGTCAAAAGCCAACAACTCGCTCGTAGCTTACAGAAGATTAGCAGAACCCAAAGCTTGCCAAGACAATAAGGATAAAATACTTGTGGACGCTCCTTCATCCACAATACAACGGAAAATTCTCATTGAATTAACTTCAACCATTATCTAGAAAGGTGCAGAAAAAGGAAGGAGAGACTCAACAAGGTCATTCCAATCAATAGAAACCATCCTAGGACTTGGAGGGAGCTTACTCGATGAGAGTGGAATGCGCCCTTGTTCAGAAGGTACTGAACTAGAAATGCTAAAGACAGTTGACAAATGCATCACTCTCCAAAAGAAGAGTGGGATTGGTCGACGATTTCATCGACAAGATCACTTTCTTAGACACGTCACTCTCCAAGAGAAGAATGGGATCAACCGAAAATTGCATCAACACAACCACTTCATCAACCACTGGTTGAATAGGTTGTGAGACAACATGGTCAAGAGATGCATCACCGTACAAAAGAAGAGTGGGATCAACGAAAGATTGCATCAAGCCGACCACTTCATCAACCAATGGCTGAATAATTTATTGGGAAACCGAAGATGACTCAGAATTAGAAGGGCCATCAAACAAGGACCACAGTCTTAGTACCTCTGGAATACCAAGGCACAGAAGAGTAAGGTGATCACCCTTGCAAATATTACAAGGGAATTTGGGCTTACGTCCTATTCATCTAGGCTTCTCAACATTAACAAATCCCCTAGTATGAATTGTAGTGGTTGGTGGGTTACCCCCAAATAGGTTGGGTGCAGGTCTCCAACGACCCACAGAGGTTGGTGACGTTTGTCTAGTATGACTAGCAGTGACTAGACTCATGCCCCCAACATAATTTGCAGCAGTTGGTTGCTTGTCCGCAATATGACTTGCAAAGGTTGTTGACATAACTCGAACATCACAAGCAGAGGTTGGTTTGGTGCACCCAACATGGCTTACAGTGGCCAGTTGCATGCCCCCAACATGACTAGCAGAGGTTGGAGACTTGATGCCAATATGACTTGCAATGACTAGACTTTTGCACCTAACAAGACTTGTAGAGGTCGATTTCTTTCCCCCAACATGACAAGGAGAGGTTGGGTACTAGAGCCCTAAAGTGATAGAACTCTAGTAGTTTCACTCTAATTTCCTATTGCATACATTCTTTATATAGCCTAAGGAAGGGAGATTCGCTAGGGACTAAGATACCTTACTCTCTAGCAAATTTGTCTATAGGATTTGGATGCTTGAGGCCTTGAAGTGCCAACACCTCCTCCATCCATCCCTTCTCCTTTGACAAGTATTATCATTGCTACTTTTCTCCAAGTTTTGTCGTTGCTATTGTTGACTCCATAAACCCTAAAAAGCACTAGTCTACTCACTATAGTGAATTATTGATCAAACAAACACTCAAACCTTCTTCCTTGAACCCTTTTCTAACTTTTACTAACCCTAAACTGGACTAATTCCTTAGCTAACTTCTTGTTGTTGCAAATCACTGCTACAACCATACTAATTCATGCTAACTTGTTGCATTTACCTACAAAATTTGCATCTAGCTCATCCAGAAATTGCTTGTGACCATTAACCATCAATCTAATAGATAAATGCTAAGTAACTCTACATGGTGTTTCCTTGCAATTTTGAGCACTAGAATTTCTTGTTGTTACAAAAGATTGCTACAGCCATCTAACTATAGCAAATTCTCTACAAAAGTGACATTTAGTGCTAGCTAGACATTGCCAAACTTGCTTGCGACAATTAATTATCATTCTGCCTAGTTAGAGCTACACTTTTTTGTCTTTTTCAAGCAATTTCAAGGCATATTTTTTGCGGCTATTGCAAAATATTTATTGTTGTTGTAAACTATTACATTGTTGCAACTTTATATCAACTAGCCTATTTTTTGAAGGTTCATGGCCTTAAGAAGCACTAACATCACATTTTGTACTTGAAAGCTGCCATATTTTCTTTGTTGTCTTGTTCTGGGCAGGTACAGTCCATTTTTACTGTTGCTTCATTCCTTAAAGACCTTAAGAACCATTTTACTTGAGTGACCAGTGAGAGGGGGATTTTCTTGCATCCTTGCCTTAGTATTATCATCCCTTTAGGTCATTGGGGACGTCTCCCTTGGGGTAACTTTGATATACTCCTAAACAGAAAGGGGTTCCTATTAAGGTGACAGTGATAGGTCACTCCCTATTGCATCCACTTGCCTTGGGCTTTGGTCAAGTACAGATTGTGCGATAACATTTTGGCGCCGCTACCGAAGAACACAAAGTCAATATTCCTCAACGACACTTTTTCGGTAAGCCTTTTCTTCAAAAATCTTACCTAGCGACTCCACTGAGGGTTATCCCCTCATCCCTTTGATAATTTCAAGAAGATTATCTGGAAACTACATTGAGTTCAGGGAGGTATACCAATCCTTCCAAGTCTTACAGAAGAAAGACTCCCCAAGACTCTCCTATAGTAAAATCATTATTTGGAGGCAATATTCCCTTAAATACAATATCTAACACTCAGACTCGGACCCTTAATCCAAACCAGACTAATAACCAAAAACAATGGTCATCCAAACTTTTTAAACCGTTAGCCATGACAAATATTCCAGGATACCCTAGGCAAATCCCCTCTATATATGAGAAGTGGTTGCCTAAGTTCACTGGTAATAATGTAGTCAGCATCGAGGACCATAAGAGAGATTTATGGGCCTTCTTTCAGCCTCATCCTATCAGTGATGATGTTGAATATTTAGCAATGGAACTGTTCTCTGCTACCCTCTATGATGGCGCTAGAAGATGGTATAATGGTCTCCCCGATGCTAGTATTACCTCTATGGATAAATTAGAGTAAGTGTTCCTCAAAAGATGGAGTGTCAAGGAAGACCCTAATATGTTGCTAATAAGGCTAAATAACATCACAAAGGATGAGAATGAAATTGTTAGGGAATTTCATGATAAGTTTGAAAGGTTGATACAACAAATTCCAGAAAGCCATCACCCTTCAAGCAATTTCCTTCTCCTTCTTTATACCAAAGACTTTACAGGACAAATAAGCTTCCTCCTTAGAAACAAAGCTCCTAGGACAGTCCAAGAAGCCCATGAGATGGCTACTAAAATTGAAGATAACCTATCATTGTCCAGAGTAGAACCTTTCTCCACCCCAAGAGTCAAAATGGATGCTAAACCCAAGGTAGTCCACAATGATGAATCTATTTCAGATATTGGCGCCAGCTTGGAAAAGATACAATTGACTATAGATGGCATGGTAAAAACCCAAGAATTAATGATGAATAGGATTGTCGACCTAGAGAGAGCCCAACAACAAGCTCCTAGAAATCCTTATAAGGGGCAATTCCAAAGGGGAAATCAAGGTTTCAAGCCGAAGAATGATCAAGATGTCCCTAATACTTTAGCCCCCACAAACGTAGTAGAGGAGAACCCATGGTGTTTACAATGCAGAGAGTCACATTGGGAACATGAATGCCCCCTAAACAATGGTGAACATGACCAAGTGAATATTATCGATCATGCCCCATCGAGGGGCCACCATGTTTCCTTGATATCACACTTGAAGAACATCAAGAAGGCATAAAGGAAGCAGCCAGGAAGGCTAGGATGGAAGTGATCAATAACCTTGATCAAGAATCGAGAGAAAATTTGAAAAAACAAGAATTCCAAGTGTATACCAGAAAAAAACTGATGAACCAACCTATCTGTATTGGACCTACAACATCACAGCCCAAACCTCCACCTATGAACATGCTTCTGCCTAAAACTTCTCCCAAAACTAACAAGATTGACTTAAAATTTGACTTGGAAAGTGCATTGTCCAAAATGCATGTGACCATTAAATTGAGGGAAGTTATCAAAGTTCCATCCATGAAATAAAGGTTCGAAAAAAAATTCAACGAATCAGATGAGCCCATGGACCCTCCTATTATGTAACAAGCACACCATTTTAGGGTTCAGTATTGATGGACACCCACCTTTCTTCATGACATTACTAGTAAATAACAAATGTATTAACAATTGTATGCTTGACTCAAGAGCAGGTGCTAAAATGATGTCTCTAAAGGTCATGGAGCAACTAGGCCTAAAGGCTACATAGCCTTATAGGAATGTCTGTGGTTTTGAGTCCAGGGCCATACTCAATCATGGGGTAGTTGAGAATGTTGAAGTACGCCTTGGTAAATATCCTGAGAGAGTGATCCATATGGATATTGTGGTGATGGACATCCCTGATGTGTGGGGGATGGTTTTGTCCAGGAAGTTTGTTGCAATGTTGGGAGGCACATTAGAGATGGATCTAACTTATATCAATGTGCCTATGAAAAATGGGACAATAGAATGCCTTCCAAATGTACCAATGGCCAAGGCCCATGTGCAAGAAATCAATAATGATACTAAAATCAATGAAACACATGAGCCAATTAAGGAAAACCTTCCTATATTTTCTCCAGAGTATTTGCCCCTCACTTCATAGGAAGATTTCAATGAGATACAATGGCCGAAGAAAGAAGAGTATCAACAACTCTTAGATAAATATACAGACAAAGAAGTTGGAACTGTCAAATTACTAAAGAAAGGGGATGATGACATATTGATTAAACCAAGCCAACAAGAAGTCCTTACAGCTGAATCCCACCCTCATCCCTCAAGACAATATACTAGGGTTATACATGAAACAACCAAGTTTGAAGAAAAAGAGTATCAAGAGGTAGATACGGTCTGGATGTGGGACACAAGGAAAGGATAGCCTTCTAATGTTAAAGGGAATGCACAATTTTTGCTTGGACCTTTCAGAATCATAATGAAGTCAATCAACGATGCCTACTATTTATCCATGTTGGAAGGAAGAAAACGTCCATTACCAGTTAGTGGACGCCTCCTTAAACCCCATCATGGGGCAAAGACTTGACCTCACAGGTAAGTAAAGGTAAGTTAGATTAGGTAGGCATTTTCATCCATTGTATATACCATCTGCATATCATGCTAGTATAGTTGTAGTTTCACTTTCGTATTGTTTTTCACCATTATGTATATATGCATGCTTATGATACTCTTCATTTTGTTATATCATATATGAGCAAGGGGTGATATCACCACCCTAAGGATTACTGATGCATTTTGTGGAGATTTAGCATGCACAGGTCATACCAGAGATGTTGAGGTTCTCATGTGCTCTATGGTGAGCACATGTCCCCGAGTTAGAGCCAGATGTTATCCCCTACCCTAGGGATAACTAAGGAGATCATGTCTTGAGGCCCACAGGTCCTAAACATGGCGTGTCGAGATCCAGATGACTTGAGTGTGGCCCCAGAGATCCCCTCTTTTCTTCAGTGCAACCCATTTATCAGCAGCAATAACATCCATCCCACCAGCCTATTCTTGAAGTGGTAGTAAGTCTTGCTCCATGAGGTAATCAGTCTGGGTATCATGGTATGTGTCACCCTGATTATTGAAGTGCTTGAATATGTTGCATTGAATTCTCCTTCATTTCATGATGTTTGCTTGGAAATTATGATCTTTAACTTGTTCATACCTGGAAGCTGACATGATGCCCTAGTAAGTTGATCTCCCTTTAGGATGGGTTGCCACTGGTTGGGTCTGTGAAAGGTCATCGTTTGTTCCCTCCATACTTACCACTTTCCATATTTATTCCTCTCATCTCCCCCTACCTTTGTTTGGGCATTGGGATTTGTCACACCAGGAAGGGTTGTACCTTGCCTTGTGGGAAGAAGGGGCTAAAGACCTAGAGAGTAAAAGTAGCTGGCAAGAGTTAAAAGCCAAAAACGAAACCTTTGAGATGTTTCGCCCAGGGATTCTCGAGAAAGCAGTAAAAATATTCTCAGTAAGAAAAGGGAACCCATAAGATAAACAAACACTCAAGGTATTAGTTTGTGGATGGGAGGTCTCATCATGAGCCGACCTATTATGACCATGGGCATGTAGTGGTATAACACTACCATTTATCTTATCACCAAACCAGGGTAGTGGCTCTTGGTGGCATAGCCAAGAGAAAGAGAGTCTCATCACGAGCCAACCTTCTCATCTCCGTGATATGCTTGTGGGTAACACTGTCACATGTGGTCACCAAGGCAGGACAGTGTCCCTCA
>JASDQU010437513.1:37089-50453 GCA_032191745.1 Picea mariana | reverse complement strand
TATGCACAAGTTTGTTCATTGCGGGATTGTTCATGTCTGAAAAAGTATCACACGCCAACTCTGGTGAATCTGTGGTACAAAAACCTACACCTTCTAGGAGGCAGCTCCACGCTTTCAACAGAAATACCAGGGGTCCTTATCGACCAGTCGAGCGATTGGTCGACCACCTTGAATCAAAGATCCAAAAGAGGTGATACGGAGACAACCTATGGACAACTATACAAAGCAACACTCCACTAAAAAGTCCTAAGAGAAACATCACAAACAAACAACTTCTCCAAAACTTCAACCCAGGTGGATAAGGTCCTAATTCCAAAGAAATGAAAAAGTGGAAATAAACCTTCTGAAAACCGTCACAAGTTGATCAAGTCCTGAGACTGATGAGCGAAGGAGTGAAAAGCAGTTCCCCGGACCTCCACTTACTAGCCCTACCCAATGCAAGTAACCCTCGCTTTGTGGGGCACCCTCCAGGGGCACTGATAGCGTGATTCGACGTCTACCTCATGTACCACGGTAAACCCCCCATAGTCACCTTTGAGATACCTAGGAAAAGCAACTATGGATACCAACTCGCAATCAGCGTCTGAGGGGTACGGTCAACAGTCGAGATCGAACGTATGGGCAAGGTAACAAATCCCGAAGCTCCGAAAGCACCGCCTCTTAGGGAGGTATGCATACGAGCAAAACCCCAAAAATACAATCTCTTTGTAATGCTTTGTCAAGTTTCGGATGGGTAATCCCCTTAACTCTTCCTTACGTGACCTTGTGTTTAACTCCTATATGACAATTGGAATTTACTCTCCCTAAATCAAACTCCTATGTTTGTTTATCATCCTTGGAGAGTTACCTCTCCACAATCCTAATCCAAGGCCCTAACCCTAAACTTGTTTACAGACCTTAGGAACAAAGTCTAGTAAATTTTAAGTTTAGCGTTCATTTTAACGACTATTTTTTACTCAAAGGATATGGAAGTGAAATTGATGTTGTTTGAGACTCTTGCAAAAATGAAACTTATAAGAACACTGGCAAAGTAAACTTTACACTAATTCTTCAATGAAAAAGAGTTTCAAAAAAAGGACAAAAAGCATGAACAATCTTTCAAACCTTTAAATGCATTTTTTTCCCTTTTTGATGCAAAATGCACAACACAACCTTTGAGAGAAACAAAAGAAGAAAACAAAAAGGGGTTTCTTTGTTCTTTTTCCTTTGAAATTATTTTCAAGATGAGAAGAAAACAAAATCCTATGCTAATATCTTCTTCTTTTCAAATATTAAGCAAAACAATGTAACAAAAGAAAAAAAATAGAGACCTTCTTGACAAGATATTTCCCCCGTGATTTTGGGTCGAAATCATAGCAGATCAAGACTATATAGATAAGATAGAAATATTCCCTCCAGGACAAGCACACAAGACTGAAAGAATAACTACTTTATAAGGAGAAGTTAGGAAGGAAGAGGGAGAAAGGTTGCACCTTAAGTCTCTCATTTGATGTCGATCCCACTCCTTTCTCTCGACGAGCTCCAGAGCCTTTGCTGGAAACAACCTGCAAAATGGACACAATACAAGAGCTGCTACAAAGGTATTTACATGATCAAAGAGTATACATGTCATATATCATATTCAAAGTAAATTTAACAAGCAAAAACATATAATGAACACATGATAGGAGGGAAAACAAACTCTTCTATTAACACCAAATCAGAAAGGTAAGTTACAACCTTGTCTCGCCTTTAGCACCATCTCGAAGCCAACTGTCTGGGTTCCTCCAAGAATCCCTCAAGCATCAACTTAAAAACTATGGTCTTCCCTGGATGGCTCAAATAGGGACACGGATACGCCCTATAGCCATATAGATAAGAAAAAGATGTTGGAAAAGGAGTTTCCATATAACAAGGGGTGTTGCTCAAAGGATTATAGAGAAGAGAGGCCTGCTAGATACTGGCAACATAATCTTGCACCAAGGGATTTGACCTCTCCTTAACCCTCAATGGTGTTTTTATCTCTTCCCCAAGAGGTCGAGGGAGTTGGAATCCGTTTTGTACGAGCATGGGGGTGTTGAGAAACGATCCCAACCGAAAAACTCGCCCGAAAATGCAGAATTATCTTATTTTGTCCATTTTTTGAGGGTATCCGTAGGTTGCAAACTAGGAAGTCATTGATGTATGCGCTTTGCATCAAAGGAGCCCACGGATATGTGCAAAAGACATGGTTTTTAGATAATTTGCATGAGGAAAGTTTGGGAAAATGTCTAGCAAACCAAGGGAAAGGGTTAGGCCATGGCACAAATGCATAGATGTGGCATTTTGTGCTATAACAGACCTAAAAGCAGAAAACAGGTTATTTTTTCTTCTTTTTTCTACTAAAGCAAAAACTAAAAGATTCTAAAAGAAAGAAAATTTTGTTGTTTCATGAATGACAAGTAAAAGTAAAGCACAAAATAAAACTATCGAGCTCAAGTTCCAAAAATGACCGCAATAGCGACCAAGAAACCGAGATCTTGAGAACAAGACTAGTCTTAAAGTTATGCAATCCAAGGGATAAAAGGGAGCCAAATAAGAATCAAAGAACTTTTTTTTTTCATTTAATTATAAGGCTTTACCAACCTCCTATAGGCCACATAACATTTCAGGACCAAACTCCCCAAAAAAGATCCCCATAAAAGCCAAAACAAGGCTCAAAAAGGCTGAAAAACAAGCAAAAAGTCCCTTTTTTGGAGGTGTATGTGACTTTCTCCATTGTAGGTCGCATATACAAGCTTATGTACGTGCCTTTAATCACTATAGGGAGCATATATGATCTCTTGTATGTGCCTTGGCCTTCTTTAAGGCGCATATGTACACGCTTTATCCTTCTATAAGGCGTATATACGCACCCAACACTTGTCGAGAGCGTATATGACCTCTTGTACGCGCCCTTTCCCTCTATAAAGGCGCGTATGTACACACTCTATTCTTATATAAAATAAGCATACATGTACGTGTTTGTTTTCAAATGAAAGAGCATATACACTTGTAAAACTTAGAAAAATTAGGTCTAAAGCCCCAAATACAAAATGCAATAAAGTGATCAAAAGGAAACCAAAAGGCAAATACAATAATGACTCGGAACCATAAAAGCATCAAATACCCTATTTTTTATTTTAGTTTTATAAACCAAGACTCACCTCTGAGACTGCTAAGGACATAGACAGAAACCAATAAAGCCCGGGTGGATCCTCAAAGACCAACTCAAGACCTTAACCAAGCAAAAAGGAAAAAACACCTCTTTATAAGATTTGTACACTACTGTCACCAGGAAAGGAGCGTATGTACACACCCTTCCCTCTTCCAACCCACATATGTACGCATTTGTTATTGAACAAAAACACATATAGTACCCAGAATTTCAAGAAAGAGCAAGAAAAGACTGGACTCAAGGATTGAAAATAAAGGCCTAGGTTTCAAAAAGATTGAACTCAACAGTAAAATCAAAAAGCAATCAAGAAAACCAAAGGAAAGCCATGCAAGCACCCTATATTGACCCACAAAGGAGATTAACTCCCCAGTATGGTCACCAATTCTGCTTTTGGGGAACACTCTCCTATAGCAGTGCGCTTACTGCAGCGTACCAATGACTATACAAGAAGCAAATTCCATAAAGAACACTCAACAATGATATTATAACCTAATTTGAATGAAATAACTAACTATTGAGAGGAGAAGGATTAACTCATCGAGAGTCTTGCGGTTGTTTTCGTTCTCGATTGTCTAAATCCCCTCGTTCTTTTCCAATAATTCCTCTGAAACCTGCAAGAACCTTGAACAAGCAGACCTGTCCAGTGCGGCATTGCCCTATCGAAAGAGATCTTGGGTACCTCTATCCGAGATCCTATTATAAGGGTTGGTTTTTACTCCAGATTCACCACGGACCCAAAGAATACAAGGGAGACTCTTCGCCAAATTGGTTGATGATCAAAAAGGGGATGGAAACAAGGGTTTCCAGGTCAATAACCAGCAGCAATAGGGATGTATAAGGGATTATAGACTCGACAGGTATAGCCAAATAAATGCTTGCTCTCATGTGCAAAGAATCACTACCTTTCTCCTCGAGGGAAAATCTCATTTTATGCAGTCTCTAGTTGGTTAGAGACGGTTGAGTACGGGTAAAAGGAGTTGGGAAACCAACAAAACCTGTAACTCAACATTTCATTAGGCATAATTCTATTTTTTCATCATTTCATTAGGCATAATTATATTTTTTCAACATTTATTAGCATGTACGTGACTCTCCATGGAGAAATCAGCGTATACATGTGTTGCATAACTGCTAGGGCACATACATCCTCCAAAACATTAGTTTTTGAAGGTCTCAAGGAGGTATGGGGAAGACTTGTTTGGAAGTAGGATAGGGACTAGGCCAATAACAACATCAATGCTTCAATGGTGGCAATTGACGTTCTAACAACATTATCGGTCCTTGCATGATTATGAGCCCGATGACACTTTTTTCGGGGATCATGCAAGTACTTTCTATTTTTAGCAGGTGGAGCACCATGGCTCACATGTCAATTCTGATTACATATTTTGAATCCTCACAAAAAAAAAAATCCGATGAGTATGATATCATTAACATGCGACGAGATTCTACTTTTAACAGTGTTTATTTTTAGACATTTGACACATGGCGGTGGTCTCCTAGTTATCCTGGACATATTTGGCAATTTCTTGTTTTTTAGGGTCGGACCCCTATTTTTAGCAATTTCTATTTATAGCAGGGGTGGTCTCCTCCTAAGGTGACAAGTTGGCAAGGTCGGATTCCGACATTTGGCAATGAAACAGTGTGACACGTGGAAAATGGGTGGCTCAACTAATGAAGGGGCACACTTTCCAAGGTTTAAAGAAATTAATTAAATGACATGGACGTGTTGATGAGGTGGTAGATGACTCATGGGCATGTTTGGGCTAATTAAATTCTAAATTACCTTTCTTTCCCCTCACTCATCATTACTTCACTTTATGTGCATTAAAGTTCCTTAATTGCCTTTTATCTCACTCATGCGTATTAATTCCCTTTTAAATAGGGCGCATTCATTCACTTGGCATGCGCATGAGTCCCTTGGCCAATTTTAGCCTCATCCATGCACTAATCCCTTCTATTATTTCCTTCCATACGCATCTCATCGTCTCTTAAATACTAACATATGTTTTCTTCCCTCGTTATCTATCTCTTCATTCCCCCATGCGCCCTCTTTTCCTCCTCTTTCCTCACGTGTGGCGCACTTGCTCACTCTTCCTTCTCCATGCGACACCTATATACCTTATCTTTCCCTTATTACCTAGCACATCTCTCACAAGAGTGCCTCCATCACTCTCTCTTCCTCACACATGGTATTCTCCCATGATCCCTCTCCCCTAAAAATTATGGCGCAAATCTCTTTCTCACATGCCTTCCACTCTTCCTTGACTCTCACAAGTGGGAGGTTGACTATCTCTTTCACTCCCCTTATCTCATGTGCCTGATGCATCACTCTCACTTCTATCTCCATGCACCTTACCTTACTTCTTTATCCACATATCCTCCTTATTGGTCTTTTTGGGAAGTGCGCTTCACTCATGAACCTATTTATTGGAAGTTGTGCTTCATTGTTAGGGGCGGATTCTTTTACACCGGCAACATACATCTTCTCTCTCTTCTATTATTCTTTCTCTTTCCTTCTAGCTACTCTTTCTTTGTGCAAGGATAATCATTGTATCGGTTCTTGACTTGTCTAGTGTGTCGCAATCAACCCTCTAGCAAGCCTTTAATAAAGAAGTGTTGTGCTTATTCTCGAGCTTTCATTCTTGTTGGTATTGTGAACTATTTTGTGCACTGATTAGTAGCTCACAGCCATTTATTGTGAAAAGTATTCAATCTTTTAAGTGGTTTTCTTTTCTCTTTCTATCCACCTTTCTCACACTAAGACTGCAGGGATCCTTTCGAGCGATTAAACTATAAATTTTCCTAACGTCTTGGGCGGGGTTTCACACTGTCCAAGACAAATTGGTTGTTTTTTCTTATTTTTCTTTTACACAAAATCAGATCCAAATCATCAGCGAGGCACATAGAGACTCCCCCTAAGATTGGCATGCACTACCCCGAACAAAGAGGAGGCTTGCCTGTGAGAATTGGGGCATTCTCTCCTTGAATTAGCCACTTTTTCATCATCGATTTACAGTTGTATCAGATCTCATTGGAGTTGAAAAAGCGTGCTAACGAGTCCTCATCTTCTATGCATGCCTCTTTGTATGCAACATGGGTAAAAGGCTCCATGTGCATCAAAGTTCCCAAAAATGTAATCTTGGACGTGGGTGGCCGTGAAAGCATGTCTTCCATATTGTTTGTTCTACCCTTCTTATACTTTATGACCAAATGAAACTGCTGTAAGAACCCCATCCATTTGTAGTGCCTAGTTTGTTGTAACTTACTCTGAGCTTGCAAACAATGGAGCAGTTGGTGTTTTGTGTGGATGATGGTCTTCTTTCCCATCTGATAGTGCTTCCACTTTTTGACAGCTTGTACCAAGGCACATAGCTCCTTATCATAGGTAGGGTAGTTCAAGACCACCCCATGAAATACTTCAAAATGATAGCAAACATTCCTTCCTCCCTGCATCAAGACTACTCCCATGGCATACCCACTTGCATTTGTCTCCACTTCGAATGGCTTATGCAACTTTGGTAGCGGTAGCACTGGTGCTTGAATGATCTTTATTTTCATCTCATCAAAGGCCTTCTGTTGATTCTTTCCCCACTTGAAACACTTACTGCTCGTTGTTATTGCATGGAATAGTACAACTACTGTTGAATGAAAATATGAACTTCTACAAGTACTGTGTTGCCCCAACAAAGCTCCTAAATTCTATTCAATTTGTAGGAACTGGCTATTTCATGATGGCCTCCATCTTGGTGGGATTCATCTTGAGCTCGCCTCCACCGATCACATACCCTAGATACACCAAAGACTACTAAGAAAACTCACACTTCTTGAGATTGGCTAGCAATAGGTTCTTCTTCAGGGTCTCTAACACCTCTATAAGATGTGATATGTGCTCCTCCCAGGTACCACTATAAACTGGTATATCAAGAAAATAGGCAATAACAAATGAATCTAGATAAGGGCGTAAAACATCATTCATTAGTCTCATAAATGTAGTTGGTGTGTTGCATAAAACGAATGGCATAACCAACCCCTCATACAAACCTTGCCTTGTCTTGAAGAAAGTCTTCCAAGTATCTTCTTCTTTGACTCATACCTGTTGATATCTTAATTTCAAATCTATCTTAGTGAAGTACTTGGCATGCTACATCTGGTTCAATAGATAATCGATCCTAGGAAGAGGGCATCGATTCTTCAGTGTAATCTTGTTCATTGCCCTATAATGAATACGCATTCTCCAAGTCCCATCCTTCTTGGGAACAATTATGATGGGTGACCTAGAAGGTGAGGTACTTGGTCAAATCACACCTTGCTCTAGCCACTATTGCAATTGCTTCTTTACTTTGTTTGCTTCCAAACGGACTGTCTATACATCCCAATATCCAACAAGGGGGAATCTATCAACAACTAGATTTCGTGTTCCACTTCCCTCTTAGGTGGTAGCCCTTTAGGCTCCTGGAATACTCCCCTATATGCCTTTAGAAACTCCTCCAATTCATTTTTTTGCTCCTTAGTACACTCTTCTAGGGATATCTTTACTTTTAACGACTATTCACCAGACTGATTTTCCCTTAGAAAAAGTAAAACATATTTCTTGCTAGAACTAATGAATTTCTTCACTTGATTGGCACTTACCAATGAATTTTTTGATTTTCCTTTATGCATGTTGATGATGAAGGATTTCCCATCTTTGATGAGGCAGTATTGGTTGGCTCTCCGCATGAAGATAACATCCCTCATATACATGTAGGGGCTTCCAAACACTACTCCACATACATCTAGTGGTACTACATCTAATTCTACTTCATCTATACAAACAACACTTACAACAATTTTAATCTTGCACTGCTTTGTTACCTTGATCTTTGCATCCTTGTTTACCCAACCCAATGGACAGGGGCTAGGATGATCATGAACCTCCAATCCAAGCTTGTTGACCAGATTCGTTGCTACGAGATCATCTTGTGACTCAGAGTAAAACATAGCATCTATCTTGGTCTTCTTGACCTAAATATTGATGTGGAAGAGCTTGGTCATCTCCTTCTCTTCCTAGTGATGAAAGCTAATCAGTCTCACCTCCTTTTGCACAGATGTGCAGACAATATTTTCATCCACATCAGAGCTACTTTCAATCTGATTGCTCGAATCTGTGGCTAGAAGGTTATTTTTCTTTCCTTCCTTGCAGTTCTTCAAGTTCAGCACTATATGTAGTTTCCAACAATTTTCCTCCATGTCACCATCGATATTAAAATGGTTGCTAGGATCCTTTCACTGTGTAGTGGTTATCGTTTTATTATCCTTTCCCGCTTTCCACTTCTTCTTCTCCTCCTTTGAAGCTTCTTGAGGCTCTTTCTGCTTGGAACCACTTGATTCCCCTTTCTTGTGGCCTATGTTTTCCAAATATTGTGAATGTACACACGCCTCATCCACTGTCCTTAGCTTGAAGAGCATCACCTTCTTTCGTAGATGATTGTGTAAACCCCCGAGATACTTCAAGAGAGAATATGGGTTCTTAGGAGAGATACCCAACATGATGGCCATCTTTTTGAAATTAGTGGTGTACTCATGTACTTTCTTCCCCTGCCTCTGCTTCAAGTAGTGCCATCGGATCCATTAGTCCTATACATACCCGATAGGGTAGAATTCAGACTTGGTGAGGGTTTTGAAGTCCTCCCACCTAGTTATTGGCGGATCACCCTCCAGCCTAAGTGTTTTCCTAGAGCTTTCCCAGTAACTTAAAGCATGGCCCTCTAACTTCAATCTAGCAAATCAAATCTTTTTCTCTTGATCTATATGGTGAACACTATAATAAATTTCTAGTTGTTGCAACCAATGATTAAGTTTTAACGCATCGATCTCACCTTGGTATGGCTTTATGTCCACTTTCGCTTCCATATTCAATAGGGACTATGAAGGGTTAATGACACTCAAACTCAGATGCTCTTCTCAGGTTCTTTCCACGACTCGTTTCTTGAGTCTTCCTAATCTCTTGATTTCCCTCCAATCTAATCTCTGAGCTAGAGCCTCTATCATCTTTGAATGGTCTGAGCTTGCTTGCTAGAGCCGCCATGAGGAGGTTCATATTATGGTTGATATCAATGACATGTGCTTCCAACCTCTCAAATCTCTCTTCGATTGGATCTCGAGGGTTGATATGAACAAACTCTTCTGCAATGGCTAGGGTTCTATGACCTTCTTCTTAAACCATTTTCTAGATCCCTGCAACTTTCCACAAATACCCGAAGAAAACCTATTATAATACCAATATGATTTGTAAACCATCGTGGATATTCCACTGGAACAGTTCGTCACAACATATCTGATAAAAAAAATCGAAATCTACCTATGAAGGTTAAATTCCTTTAGATTTTAGAATCTTTAGTTACCAATTTTCTACTTATGCATGAAATAGATAAAATGTGGAAAATAGAGAATAGTAAAATACAATCACACACCATCTACAAAATAACACAAAGATTTTCTCTAGGAAACCCTTACGATAGAAAACCCAGCTAGAAGGTGAGGTTGCTCTGCTCTCTTTTCTCTGGTATGGAAATAATGCAAGTACAAAGGAAAAGGCACTCTCTATGGAGTTACCTGAGAACTGTGGCTTGTTAGGCTACTACAAAACATTAACCCCTTCTGTTATATTCTATAATTTCCCACTTCCAGTTGTTCTTCTCTGTTATGGAATAAAATACAATAACATAGAATGAAACCCCTTCTCCTCATGGTTACTCGGTATTTAACATATCCCGATAGCCATCTTGGGGTGGGATTTTGACTTTCTCAAAACTCAATTGTGATAAGGTTAGGACATTCTAGAATCTTCTTGAAATTACATACGCGACTATCCCCATATGCATAAGTAACGAGGGCTAACGTGGCATCCTCTCATAGCATGGTGGTAAACATAATAGGTCAACTTGCGGGAGGCATAACATTTTCATACGAGCTTCGATTGACACGATTTTGGCATCGTTGGAAAGGTATCGATGTCTAGAACAATGTCATGGATCCCAGCTGCACACAAAAATTTTTAACCCCCCAAAATGTTATTTGATGCCTCAAAATGGCTCTGAAAGGTTTCAAACCCCAATTTTCCAAACTGAGACCTACCATTAAAATAACCCTTCAAGTTGAATCCTCCAATTATTTCCACTCTAAAAGCATTGAGATAGATGACAAATAATATAATGATCGCATCCAGATAAAAAGATGGCATGACAAGGAATCACACCAAGCTACTGTTGGTTGCTCCAAATGCTCAACAACATGATAGAATTGACACCAACAAGTCCACCTTTGATCTTCCACTTCCATCACACAAGTTTTCTAGGATATTCTCCAAGCTTGCATCACACAAGCTCCAAGCTAAGCACTCCAACTCTTTTCCAAGGTTTCTTTACCACAAACCCTAGGTCCTCCTCACACAGGGACTCTAATCCTAGCGCTCCAAGTATTCTCTAGTTTTTGTTTAGACAACCCCTAGATCTTTCCTTCCTTACTCATCAACACAAGTACACGAACAAGATTCAAGCCTTCTTGGCAAAGCATCACACGAAGTTGTAGGTCTTCTTACTCCTCCAATGCTCATTTCTTACATTAGGGTTTACATTACTCAAACCCTAGGCCTTCTTGCATAACACAAGTATGAAGCCTCCAAGAAAAACCCTAGCAATAACCTTCCAAGCTTCTTGTCCATCCTAGGGTTCTCATCCCACAAACCCTGGGTCTTCATCTCATGCATCAAACAAACACCAAGACCTCTAGACAATGTTACAACAGAATATCAAGAGTACATAAACATAAGCTCCAAGTCTTCATCAAGTTGAGCATCACACAAATCTCCAAGACTCCTCTAGTGTTCCATGTTCTTTCTCTAGCATTTACATCACACGAACCCTAGGCCTCCTTCTCTTGCATCAAACTAGTGCTAAGACTCAAGATCATCCCCAACATTAACATCCATATTCATGTCTCCTCTAGGGTTTGCATCACAAACCATGTATCTTGCTCTCTTGCCTCACAAAAGTGCCAAGACTTCTCCAAGATAATTACAAAGACAAAAATAATGATTACCTTTTATACAAATATGATGTCCTCTCTTTATATAAAATAAGTGAGGGAGGCTAACATAAAACATGGACTTTTTTCCACAAGTAACCCAAGCAAAATCTATGATGTAAGTTGACATGGAGCACTCCACTAAATAAGGATGTATAAGTGTCACACTAGGGTTTATCCAACACCCAAGATGATGCACCCTCCAAGCACAATGTCCTTGGTCCCAACACTCCTCCTAGATATGTGTCCTCCAACTAGGTATTAGCTAAGCATTCCTCTTCCAAGGTGTATTGTTCTCCAAGCCAAGTGTCCTCATGCTAAGTGTTACTCCTCTAACTACGTGTCAAGTGGTCCTCTATGCCCAACACTCCTCAACATCTATACCATGGTAGTTACTTTCCCCTAGGGCTTCTTTCCTTTCATCCTAGTGTTGGGAACTCCTCAATAAGATAGCTTTGTACATTATGAGAAGTCCCCATCCTCCTTAACACACAATCCATGTAGAAGATGTCAATCCCACAAAAGATAACTACCTCCTCCAAAAGTGTGCCTCTAACAATGATCCCAAGGAATGCATGCACTGTATCAAAGCTCTCCAAATGTCAATCAAACATAAACAAGGGGATAGGAGACCAAATGCTCTCCTATCTTGTGAAAACACCTTTGGAGTGACCCAAAAAAAAACACAATTGAAGGCTCTTCTTCAATTAATTCAATATTTTTTTTACTATATATTCTTTCCATGCCATTAATTCAATGTCTTTCCGTATCACAAGCCTCTTTTCGTGCCTTGATATTGGGATATAGAACAATTTTGCATCCTTTAAACCAAGTAAAATTGTGGCCATGTAGTTGCCATGTTTTTGCTCGCATTTTGTTCTACATCTTTAATTGTAGCTTTTTATTCTATGCCGATAACTATTTGCCATAAATCTACACTAGAGAAACATGTGCATCTTAAAATTCCACAAATGCAAGTTTTCTCAATGAATTTTCTTGACAATTTTTTAATGAATTATTTGTTTTATGTTATGTATGCATCTTATGTCATATTGTACACACATGATATAAAAAATATGATCCTTGATTGCATAGACGTGTGCTCTACATCCCAACAACAAAGAACTAATGTAGGTAAGGAGAAGCCAATCACAAACACATAACACATACATAGTTGGTTGTAAGGAAGCCCATAAAGATCACGTTGCAGTCTACTACAATATGGTACAAGTCTCATATGAATCTCTCTTTTTAATAATAAGTGTTAAATCATAATCCAAACCATAAGCTACAATATTCCAGATAAATTTAAACTATATAAACTATTCATTTCATTACGTACCTTGGAGTGTATGTTATCCCAATATGGTCAAAGTTAGTCAAATAGATGCATAAGTTATGGATAACCAAAGTTTTCAACCTATGTGTATCCCATCTCAACACTATTTGTCCCTAAATAGTTACTCCATCTTGAATAATAATGAGCTCAAAATTATATGTGATGCAGGGAACTATTCAAGAAAATAAATTGAAGAAGATGAACATTGCAACAGGTTGCTAGCTAGAAGATATAGCTAATCTAAACTAAAAGTTGGTGCATCTTGTTAAATCAAAATGTAAACTATCTCTTCAACACATCAATTATATCTCAAATGGTTGGCGTGCCAAGTCACGCCAACTTAATTTCATAAGAACACAATTACAAAGAGAAAGCATCCGCAAACTAACTCATTTACATGTAACAACATCGATGGGTTTGGCATGCGTATCTCCAATTAGAAAACACATTTTCTAGACATTGCTACGTTGTCACGTGGAAACAACCAAATAGAAAACTCATTCTTGAACTAATCTACAAGGGTGCTCTATTTATCGAGCTTGGCTCACTTAAAAAACAGAGATCAATCAATCTCAGAACAGTGAGGCCACAAGGGCACATCACTCGTGAGACTAAGCTCACATAATCTATTGTTTACTTTGATAAATTACTTACAAATAAATAGGCTAGGTAAGCCTATAACAAACCCCTATCTTAGTGGATCTGAAACTAATCCAAACCTAAATATGAAAGACACACAATAACTTAGTTACACAGATCTTAACTAAGTATTCTAATTTCTCC
>JASDQU010437512.1:55494-71033 GCA_032191745.1 Picea mariana | reverse complement strand
AACTCCCTAAGTGTTCCAGCACCAACTTCCAGTCACATAGGCACCAACCTGTATAACAGAGAACAACAGTTCTCCCTTGCCCCACCCTGCCACCCTGGTTTCTTTGGCTGCAACCATATGGAATCTACAACTCTTTGTTTTCAAGCACCCACTTGAACCTCTAAGGACAACAATCCTCCCTAGCACCTCCCAACCTCTGTGAAATATAAATATTTTCTACGAAAACTTATTACAATGATATAAAGTTCTTCAATGGCTTATCAATCTCATCACTGCTCTGCTGCACTGCACTGCTCTTTCTGGATCAGTGTCTTCTACACAATCCTTGTGCTTTATGTTATTTTGCCTTTTATGATCTCTACGCCATTTCCCTTCGATGCACCATTCCCCTTCTGTGCATTTCTGTTGTTGCGCTCTGCCTCCTTCTTCACACCTCAATCACTCTCAAAAACAACCACCATTTCTTCTTTGTTCAACATTCTTATAATCTCTGTGCACCTTGTGCATGCAATATGCTTCTTGCTCTTGCATCCTCTCCACCTACAATCTCCTCCACATCGAGGTTTTTTCTCCACTTCACTCTTCCACAACTATCCCATCTTCTGTGTGCCACATATTCTCTTTATGTTCTGCATCTCCTGCTCATTGTGAGTGGTCTGACTGATCATCATGGTAACTCTTCATCTTCTCTGGCAGTTTCACCCATGCATCCATCAGCATTGGGTGTTCTATCAAGATTCCTCAGCTTCTCCAGTAGTTGAGACTATTCATCTTCTCTATCATAGATGAGCTCATCCTCTGGTAGAAACCATCATTTGTTTCTAGCAGTTACTCTATAAAGTGAAACAGTAGCCCTCCGATCTTATTCAAATTCATCTTCACCGTTGAATTGAATTCATTGAATCTTGCATTCATTTCTCCATTTCACACTTCAACATTTTGGGATCTCCGTGGTAAATATTTCATTACTCTCCATGTCCCGATCCCTGAAACTCTGAAATGGAGCTTGTCTGCACTAGCTCCTTCGTCCAGTTTTTGCCGATGTGACCAATGGCTGTCACCACACGCTGAGCCAAAATGTGTTTCATATTTCGACATTTCGGCGCAATCCTGTTGTGTGGCATCTCCACTCTCCAAGTCACAATCTCCAAAAATCCAAAAAAGGAGCTTACCGCTTCAAGCTTTTCTCTACAACTCTTTGACCATGTGACTACGAGAGGTGATCAAGTGCTTATCCATATAGTTCTTTTGCAATTTCACTTTTCGACACTTCGGTGTTCTTGTGGCGATGATTTATTGACGCTCCATGTCCCGGTATTCAAAGATCTGAAATGGAGTTTGGCTGCACTAGCTCCGATCATTTCGACATTTTGCATTTCGTCCTTTCGCGATTTTGCATGTCGTGAATTCCTGTTGCGAGTTCGAGAGGTTAGTGAGCCCCGTTCCTTTGACTTTGAGGTCAGAGAAATGACAATCTGTCATCACGTGTCCTATGGACCGAACAATCCAGATCTTGTTGTGAATTTGACATTTCACAGGCCTTCCTTGTGCTTGTTTTGGGATTTCAGTGTTTCACATTTCACCACTTCAGAACTCTTCTGATGAAGAGTCTCATCACTTGACTCTTCCAACTTCTGTTATTTGAAGCTATGAAATGGAGTTAGATCAACGGTCCACACTCTAGATGATTCGATGGTCTAGATCTCTTCGTGATTTTGCACATTGCAATTTCAACATTCTTGACGTGAGAGTTCTTGACAACTCCACCTCCCAGTCTGCGAAATTTTGAAATGGAGTCAGCTCAACTTTTCATCTTTTCGCACTTCGCAACTTCGGGATTCTTGTCGTGAGAGTCCTTGACATCTCGAACTCCCGGATCTGAACCTTTAGTATCGAGTCTTTTCCATTTCACAATTTCTCATTTCGTGACTTTGAGACTCTTGTAGTAAGAGTTCTTGACATCTCCAACTCCTGGTATCTGAAATCCCAGTAGTCGAAACTCCAAAATGCAGTCAGATCAACGCTTCAATATAGATTTTTGATCGTTGTTGTTCTTCCTTGCCCGCCTGTCTGCTGATCTTCCTTGTCGGCCTATTTTTCATCATTGTTGGTGTTCTTTCCATCAATGACAAGCATGCTCTTCTTGTAAACATGCCAACAAAGCAGGCCCAAACACAAGAAATAGAGCTCATGGAGAAGTTGCAAGTGATCAAAAGGGAGATTGACGAATCACACAGTGGTTAGGTGGCTCGGGACGATCCAAATGCCAGTGTTGGGGGCCTCTTAGAAGCAGGACAAATTAGAAGGAAAGGTGATTTTAGGAATAAAGGCATGCACGAGGAAACCGACAGCAGGAAGGAAAAGCAGCACGGGCACATGCATGGAAGACCTAACGATGTTAGGGTTAGGGATTTTGTAATACATTGTAATGGATGATGAGCCAAAAACATATATATATAGATACCTAGGAGGTATAGGGAGGCAATAGTTTTTTATTATAAAAGAATATAGAGGTCATTTTTAGACAGTATGAAGAGACGACGAAGGAGTCTTGTTTTTTATCACTAGTTTGTAATATGATAGTTTAGATTTTTGTGGTGAAAGTTTTGTTTTTAAGAATTTTTTGGAAGTTGTTGCAAGTTGTTGTAATTTTTTGAGATGAAGAGGGTTCAGAAGGGTGGATATTGAAGGTTAGATCACAATCTGAGGATCCTGGTGTGATCTAGTATGCCTCATAATAGATCTCGACCCGACTGAGGATGAGTTGTAAAGCACGCAACATTGTATTTTTGGAACTACCATAATAGAAGAGCTTGAGAGCCAGATATTTGTGGGCGTAGCCCAGGGGGGAGTGAAACACGGTAAAACCTGTGTTATGTGATTGAATTCTTATGTCTCTTTTATTGTTTATAAGTAGATGTTAGCATGAAGAATGAATGAGCTAATGATTTGATTACATTACATGCATCATTGGGAATGACAGTATAATTATTTAATAAATTAGATAGAACTCTCAATGCACACTCTGAGATCTCCATTCAATCATGGCCTACAAATGCCTGAGTATTGCAGTCACCCATTAAGACTATCTCGGGTGAGACTACGTGGTGCACTCTATGTGTCGTGTTTCCTTCTGGTTTACCAGGAAGGCCGATATCTTTAGAGTCATTGTTGGAACCCCATCATACTTGAACCTGGGTCAATCATGTTAAAGGTATAACTCTAAGATATCAAACCAACAATGTCATTAAAAATGCTTATATTTTTCCATAGTTTTGAACAAACTTGCAGTAGTAACCTGTCAAACCCAAAAATCCTCTAATATTATTCAATGTTTTGGGAATCGGCTAGTCCATCATGGCATTAATATTGTTAGGGTCTACCTTGAAACCTTCATGAGATATAATATGACCCAAATACTCTACCTCCTTCACCCTAAAGAAAAATTTGGATGGTTTGGCATATCGTTGTTTCTCCTTTAGTAGTTGTAGCACCTTGTCAACATGATCCTTCCAAGACTTGCTATAGATTAGTATATCATAAAAAACTACTAACACAAATTTTCGAAGGAAGGGATCGAAAATGGAATTCATCAACCCTTGGAATCTGGAAGGTGCATTTGTAAGGAAAAAAGGCATGACCAAAAATTCATAATGCCCTTCATGAGTTCGAAATGATTTTTTGGGGATATCTTCTTCCTTCATTCTAATCTAATGGTACCCTAAATGGAGATCCAACTTTGTGAAATATATTTCTCCATGTAGTTCATCTAAAAATTCATCAATGACAGGAATGGTAAAATTATCTTTAATAGTGATCTTGTTGATCTCTCTATATTCTTTACACATATGCCATGAGCCATCTTTCTTGAGTACCATTACCACCTGTGCAGAGTAAGAACWTTGGCTAGGTCTAATAATGCCAACCTTTAACATGTCTTCAACCATATGCTCAAATTCACTCTTCTRGGAATAAGGGTATCTGTATGGCCTGATGTTAGGAGGAACAATCSCAGGAATTAGGTGAATAGCATGATCATGATTTCGAGTGGGTGGAAAAACTTTGGGAATATATTCAAATACTTTGGAATTATTATAAATGATCCCTTGGAGATCTAGGGGAATATATGKCTTAGATGTTTGAAAATATAGTGAGCAYAGTTGTGAAATTAAACCCTGATGCCCATTTTTCAATAATTTTGTTATGCCATYAGAGCTTATCACCTTACTGGGTTTCCCTCTAATACCCCTTAASTCAATTTCTTTTCTTTCCAATGAAAACTTTGTGAAAAGTTCTTGAAAATTAAAATCCATTATTCCTARTGATTGTAACCATTGGATTCCTAGTACGACATCGGCACCACCCATGGGTATAGAAATAATTGGACTATTCATTACATATTCCCCCATATGCAATCATTACTTAAAACTTTGGCGCTGGATATACAAAGCAATTGAGAGCTTTGACTAATTTATAGTGAATGAAATTATGAGTACTACCAAAATCAATTAGGACTATTACCTTTTTCTTTCTGATATATCCTTCGATATTGAGGGTTTGAGGAGTGCTAATTCCAACCAATGCATTACATGATATTGTGGGAGTCAAATCTTCAGAAGAAATCGCTTCTATGTTTTAATATTGAGATGGTTCTTGTTCTTGTTCTTATTCTTGTTTTTCTTCATCTTCACAATCTATGTAGAATAATTTATTCTCACCACACTTATGTCCCTTACTATACTTTTTGTCACAATTAAATCATAAACTTTTTTCTTTCCTTTCCTCCAATTGTTGAGATGTCAACCTTGTAGGTTGAGGTGTTTTAGAAGAAGGAACATTATTATCTTGATAGATGTTAGGAGTGGTCCTTCTAGTAGCCATAGCCATATTTTTATTTAGAACATTTCTTGCCACCCTGAATGCATTCTCCAATGATTTGGGTTCCTAAAGGAGAACCTCATGTTGAATGTTATCCTTTAAATTTCGTATGAGTACATCAATCACATGCTCATCAGGAATATCTGTTACCTTTATGTTCAACCTTTGGAAGTTCTCAATGTTCTCTGGAACTGAACCCTTTTGATTGAGATTTGTCAATTGTCTAAATAAGGTATTTCTCCTTGTATCCCCATAGTGTTCTCTCATTTCTTCCATGAAAATTTTCCAAGTGATGAGTAATTTGAAAGAACAAAGCCATCGATACCACAAAAATTGATTTGGTTCTAAATATAATGAAGAAATGTGTACCTTGTGTGTATGTGGCACATCATGTAGATCAAAGAATTGCTCCATTTGAAGTATCCATGTGATTATATCCTTGCCAAAAATTCTTCATATCAATCTTAGGAAAGTGGTTGGTCTTCAACCCAACGTTGAAGTTTCTCCATTCTTGATTCATCTTCCTTGTGTCCTCATTATGAATTTCATGGGATAAATTTCACTTTCAGGTGTCCTCTCTATTAGGAATTTTTTCAATCCTTCAATGATCTCCCTTTTTAAATCAACCATCTTTGTATTTATTTCCTCCAACTTAGCTTCATTTGAATCCATCATCCCTTTTAGTTAATCTTTTTTTATTGTGTTCTTTTATAAATCATTTATGTCCCTGCACATTTCTTCACCTTCATCAAGAGTCAAAGTAGGACTGTTAGAAGGCTTAATTGGTGTAGAAGTTCCCTTTTTTGGTGTCATGTTTTCCAAGTATCACTTTTAAACCTTGATTTTGAGGTGCCTCTACTAGATGATATTTATTTTGTTGTATCTCCAAAATTTCAGCCCTTGTGGGTCTACAAAATTCTTTTTGTAGTTCTCTGATATTTCTTCTTTGCAATGCCATAGGTATGATCAAAATTATATGTGCCAAGAGGAAGTTATGGTAACTTCCCCACAACTTGCTGAGTTTTTTCCCTTCTAGGAGAGTCTAATTGTAAAGTGTTCCAAGATGAGAATATATAATATTTAAAATGTGTACCAAAAATACTACCAACTGTCCACTATCCAATGCAACTAGTCTCACTTAATTTAGATACTTACTGAAAAATATATCACTGTCTTACCTGGAAGACCTGTTTGAGACTAGTTAATATGACTATTCAGATACCCTATCTTGCATAGTGTGTATCTACAAAAGTAGGATTACCCAAAAGATGAAATTTTTATCACAACTACTTAGATAATTTCTATGAATATCCTATAGATTTCAGGGTCTGAAATGTTATAGGAAACATTTTATAGAGAAACTTCTACGATGACTAAATTSAGGATGATTCGAGAACCTAATCTTACACAAGATATATATTCGAAAGTATAAGGCCTCAAGAGTTGAAATTCAAAYCCCACATACTTTRAACTATCTGATAAATATACTMCAATGGATTCCTTCTGAAACGTCATGGAAACAAAGTTATAGTGAAAATTCYAGGGTGTCTCAGATGTAGAAACCCCAAGACCTTGAGCTCTGATTCCAAATGTTAAGAACCAAATATAAAAATAACATAAAAAGAACCTTAGAATAGGTACTCAACACCTTGAAAAAGATAGAATTTCAGCTAATAAGCCTCTTCGAGAAGGA
This sequence comes from Picea mariana, assembly GCA_032191745.1. Lineage (NCBI taxonomy): Eukaryota > Viridiplantae > Streptophyta > Pinopsida > Pinales > Pinaceae > Picea > Picea mariana. The sequence continues at coordinate 64,462 of JASDQU010437512.1, read as the reverse complement.
AACYTYCTTAAACACCACATAAATTTCTAAATACACGAYGGTTCCAAATGAAAAGATCTCCTTGGTATATATAGGAGACTASGAGGTACAATTACAACTAATGGACCCAAGCTGACATAAATTAATTAACATTACTAATGTAATATGCCCCAATTAAGGGGTAATGTGCCACTATTTAGGCCTTAATAGTTGGTGCTACCCTTCTTGTACTTGATATTCAAGTGGAATTATTGCATGTACGTGGACCACTTTTGATGGCGGTTATTTTGTAATGTTCCTTGTGTCTGCATGAAATGAAGATGCCTGTGATCAGTGTGGATGATCATTTCCTTCCCCAGAATGTAATGCTTCCACTATAAACATGCTTGCATAATGGAGTACATCTATTTTTCGTAGGTGGGGTATCTGTGAACAATATCAAATAGATTTTTTCCATGATAGGCTACATGATGCCCATGTTGATTGAGGAATCCATCGATATAATAATATAAAGAATCTATCTCACTCTCAAATGGTTGTTGTAGGTCTGGTAGAATAAGGACTGGTGCTAAAAAGAGGTGGGATTTCAAATCCTCCAATGCTTTCTATTGGGGCACAAAACACACAAAATTGACCTTCTCTCCACCGTTGGTCACTTGGCTTACGGCCCAAGCAATATGAGAGAACCCCACCAAAAATTGGCAATAGAAGTTGGTGAAACCCAAGAAGCTACGGAGCTCGGTCATTGTGTTCAGGGTCATCCAATCACGAATGACTTAGATCTTGGTTGGCTCCACTCCCATCCTTTATCGATTGTAGATATCAATATTTGCAGATGATGCAGATGGCTTGGATTTTTTTTAGATTGTACATATCAATCCCTTCTAGGCTACCATGACCATGACCTAGACCATGACATAGACCATGACCTAGACGTGGATGACTTGGATCTTGATTCTCCCATCCTTTATCTACTCTAATGACCCTCTTAAACGAAGATGAAAGTATCTAAAAGTAATGACTCTTTTTATTTTAAATCATATTGATTTATTATTTTAATGCTTTACACATTTACAAAAGAAAATAGTTAATTTTAATATTTTGTATATTATATTATTTCTAATGTATTCTTATTTATTATATGAAAAATTGGTTTGTAACATTCTCCCTTCTCCCTTCCTTTGAATTGTGGATTATTCTCTCTTTTAAATTGTTGATGCTCACAACAACTTTAACCTATTATCCCCTTCTCTCCTTTCAATTGTTGATTCTCTCCTTTAAATTGTTTATCTACTCCAATGGTCCTCTTAGACCAAAATGCACCAACTCAAATGTAATGACTCCTAATTTTAAATCATATTGCTTTATTATTTTAATGCTTTACATATTTACAAAAGAAAATAATTAATTTTAATATTTTGTATATTATACTATTTTGAATATGTTCTCTTATTTAACACATGGAAAATTGGTTTGTGACATTCTCCCTTCCTTTAAATGGTTGATTCTCTCCGTTGAGATTTGACTTTAAATCCTCTGAACTTTAAATTCTCTTCTTTAAGAGCTTTAACATCTACATCAAAAATTTAATATGAAATCAAAAATTATTTTTATTAAATATTTTATAAAATAATCAAATCTCTTATCTTTTATTAAAATATTAAAATTGATAAAACAATCAACAATTAATAAATTTAGTATATATAGTTTAACAAAATTCAATAATAAATATCTTATATTAATACAAAAATAAATATTAAGTAGTATTAATTTCTATATGACTTTTAACATAAAAATTCTTTATATATTTCACAAAATTTTGTATCATAACTTACCATTACACATTTAATGACATTTCACAAAATTTTTGTATCATAACCTACATTAATTATTACATTATACATTAAATATAGTTAATATTTCCTCTTTATTAAGAAATAATATAAAAAATTACTGAACTATGATATTCAAACAATGAAAAATTTAACTATATTTAATATCTTAATGTATATTTAATATCTTAATATAGAAGAGATATTAACTATATTTATACATTAAATATAGTTAATATCTCTTCTATATGTAACAATGAAAATTACTAGTTAATATAGTGTCTTTCAAATAAAAATTATATACATTATATAATGTTCAAATTTATTAATATCTATTTCACAAAAAATTGTATCATAACCTACCAATATACATTATGCATCAAAAATATTTAATGTCTATTCTATATTAAGAAGATAATACATATCTTGTAAATTTTATAAATTATATTATTGAGAACTTTATTAATTTTTTTATATTTATTTCTATATCTCAAAAACCTAAAATAAGGATTATATACATTGTAAATATACACCCTCTATCATAATATGATATTATTCTAATTACATTATCCTGTATTAATTAAATAAATAGTATGATAATAATATAATATAATATTATACCATGTACCCATAAGAAAAATATTTTATTTGCGTGCATTTGGAATCTCCAACTCGGTTAAAAAGACAACGTTATAACCCGATTCAATTCGGATTGCAGTTCATTGATTATTACATAAGACACTCTGGACCTAATATTACGTCATTCTTACGTTGTATTTGAAAATTTCGAACTACAGCTCAACAAAATTGTCTATTACTGAACAATGAAAAATTTAAATGACAAGCGCCCGTACGTTTAGAGAAATTGTACAAAACGTGGACATGAAATGGAAGAATGCTCATTCTAATAACAATTATATTGATTTCCAACAGAAACCAATTCAATCTGCCCTGGGTGGAGGACGATTTGGTTTATACAAAGAGACATTCGGTCGTTGAGACTTTTGAAAGGACTCCCGCACTGCAGATCTCGGAACGTTAGAATATAGTGGCTGTGATTCAAATCCCCTGCCGATGCCTGAAAATAGTGGCTGTGATTCAAATCCCCTGGATTATATGGGGTGCCTTTCAGATGCTCAGTGTGCAAAGAGATGGGCCACCTAAGGCGTAATTGCTCGGGAATTAGTAAGAAAGTGATGCCAGAGCTGACTGATGTGCTTGGCGAAGCAGAAGTAAAGATGCAGACATCCGAATTGAAACTGGTCAATGAAGAATGGAACGAGAGCCTGCAACCTTCGGTCTTGGATAACGATTTAGTGACCGGTAAGTTAAATCATCTTTGTTTAAATCACTCATCTTTTCACTCTATTAGTATTGATGGGGAAAAGGTGTTAGAAATGGAGTCTCTAAAGTCAGGTTGGAAAAGGTATTAGAAATGAAGTCTCTAAAGTCAGGTTATGTTCCTAAGGGGAGATTAGAAAATGTGAGTCTTCCTGTCTATGTGAACCCTAGTGAGGGGTTTAGGAAGATTATCGGGCAAGGAACGGTGGGAAATGGAAGGGCGTTGGGAGGGAAGGGAGCGGATTACTATGAGGATGGGGAGTATGATGCGCGGCCTGTGATGATCGTGGAACAGTCGAACGGGATGGTAAAGGGGGGTGTAAATCCCTGTATAGGAGGATCTAGGAGATGTTGGAGAGAGGTGTTATACCTTGGGGAGGTCAAATTCTGAAGTAAAGGCTGATAGGGTTCATTTGGGAATTGGGCTACCAGATGAGAGTATAGGTGAGGGGAGTGTGTTGGGTTATCCTTTAGGGGTTGAAGAATGGAAAGAAGGGCCTTTGGGATTAGTAGGAAGCTTGGATAATATTACATATCCTGGGGAATTTTTTGTAGCATTTCCCAGTGCAGGATAAAGGAGAGGATTGAGCATTCTACCATAATTACATAGGTTAAAAAATTGTATGGGGCTGGTGAGGATTCTTATGATTCTCGTAATAATACAGTACATAAAGAACCGATTGTGTTGGTTGAGGTTGAGGAGTCTCTAAGAAAATGCATCCCGTCTTACAAAGATGTTCTCACCAGATCTCCTCTGCCAATTTTTGTTGGGGGGGAATTGATTACTAAGACTGTAGAAAAGAAGGATAAGGAGGAAACTTCAAAGAGTGTGTTTGTCCCTAACGCGGTGAGTGAGGCTTCATTGCTGAAGGGGGTTGTTAGTGGCGGGTTGGAGAAAGACTTCTCTCCGCTGAAGACTAGAAGTGCGAGGAAGTTAGGATTTGAGAAGGAGAAAGGTGCTATTGTATGTTCTACTTTGGTTGATGGTCCTAGGGTGCTTAGAGCTCAAAAAACCCTTACTAGAGTTAAAAAATGATTTTTTCCACACTTAATGTTAGAGGAGTGGGGGGGGGGGAATAAAGTACTTAGCCCTCAAAAGGTTTTTAGAATGAACAAAATCAGATGTGCTACTTGTCCAAGAAACAGTGGTTAGTGTAACAAAAGCAAAGGAGACCTTTGCTAAGTTACTTCCAAATTGGTATTTCTGTGGGCTGGATACTTTAGGTCTCTCTAGTGGACTGTTAACTACTTGGAATCCAAGAAAAGTTGAATTCTTTGCTTACTTGATCCCTTCAAGGGTTATGCTAGATGGGTTAGTAAAATAATTGGATAAAAGAGTGAAGTTGATAAACTATTATGGACCATACTTGGATAGAGAGGCCTTTTGGGAGGCCATTAAAAGGAATCAGATACTAAAGGAACACTACCTGATACTCGGGAGTGATTTAAACTTCACTACTTCAAGTAGAGAAGTATGGGGAGCCCGTGCTAGAGCAAATGCCTTACATATTTATTTTAGACAGTTGGTACAAGAAGAGGGATTGGTGGATGTAGAGCCTATAAAACTTCTCCTCGCTTGGAGGAATGGAAGAGGAGGCTAGGATTACCTTTCTAAGAGATTGGATATATTTTTTTATTTCAGAGGAGCTTTCACTTTCATGGCTCAGGTATAGAACCTGTTGATACATAGAGGGGGGTGAATCAGTATCAAATACAATTTAAAACCTTTTTTAAATTATACTTAAACCATTCAACTATATCCAATGAGCAATGAACAATAGTATAAGAGTTACACCAGTACACCACAATACACCATGCACAATATACGAGAAATAATCAATAGTTATTGTTCAAGGGAAGTAATGACTTCCAAAGGTAGCTACAGCTTCCAAATGAAAAGGGAGGGATAAACCTCCAAGAGGAATATGCAATCCCAAGAGAGAGTTTAACTCTCCATGCTTGCCCCTTCCTTCCACCAAGAATATATGAGAGATAATAAAACTTTGCATTAAATCATCACCATCAACCAATCATCACATAGAACCTGATAATGCTTCCTGAGACTTCTTCAATTTCTGCAATTCTTCAATTCTTAGAGTACTTTGATCCAATATATAATATTACTCAATGTTTTCTCTGAAACTCCTCCAAATTTCACTCCTTGAATCTTCCCCAAAAAGAAGTTATAGAAAGAATGGTAGACTTTATTCAATTCAGGTCTATTCAAGAGACTGAACTTGTACAAAATTCCCTACGCTCAATATTTAACATCCGATTCTGAAAATCACACACAAGAAAATGAAGTCCGTACTATTTCCAATGAAATTTGTCCCACATCATTTGGATTCTCGATGAATAAGTTATGACTGTTTAACCCAAAACACCTATTTATTGACTAGCTTTAGGGCTGGTCAAAAACCCTATCTTCCATAGAGTTTATCTCCATAATTATAGGAAATCAAGAGATGAACTTTTTACCAAGGGTACCTTGATATGTATTCTCCATACCATAGCGATTTCACTATCTAAATCATTATAGAAAACAAGTTATAGAAAAAATGGTAAGATGACCTGAAAATAACATACCTTAGAACACATCACCAAAAGACTTCATCCTCCCTTGAAATACAACCTTCTTTACTTCTTATTTCCTATGAAATTCAACTTATATCAAAATAAATGTATAATGTTGTTTATTTATACCATCTATGTCACTTCATTTTAACATTAGGACCGACCTGAAACTTTCTTATTTTGTAATTATTTTCTTTAATTATCCTCAGGGCCTACATGTACTTCCTTCTTCAATTCACTTTGTCATCTTCAAAAATGCATTTCTCCTCAACCATGAGGATCCACGTGACGTGCCACACACCACCGAAAACAACATGATGTATACTATCCATTCATGGGTGTTGTATATGCATGTGCATTGTCCTTCATGTCCAAATACCTTTATCAATCTTCCAGTCCAAAACCCATGACTAGAGTTGACATCAATGACAACAACCATTCTTCCAACAACGGAAACAACATGATGTATACTATCCATTCATGTGTGTTTTATATGCATGTGTATTGTCCTTCATGTCCTAATACCTTTATCAATCTTACGGTCCAAAACCCATGACTAGGGTTGACATCAATGACAACAACCAATCTTCCAACAATCTCCCCCTTTGTCATTGATGGCAACACTCATGCTTCCCCTATCATCATGATCCCAATTTATCTCCCCCTTTGACATCAATGGAAAAGGTTAGGGTTGTTCCAAATGAGTTTAATGGGAAATTAGAACTCTCTTCTTTGGGGCTACTCCCCCTAAGCATGTGGCACTCAATAATACTTCATCCTTATTTTTGGTCTTTTGGAATTTTTCTTCCTTAGAATCCTTTTGTGTGGTTTTTGTCTTCTCTCTCTTCTTCATGTCTAGGATGTATATGTTGTTTGGTCTTCCTGTTGTAGTTGCAACCAATCTTCCTGAGTTATTTGCTCTGATTTTACATTTTCGGAAATCAAACATAAGAGTGTATCCTTGATAACACATTTTACTAACACTGAGTAGATTATGATTCAAGTCTTCAACCAATAGAACATTCTTTGTTTTTACATTTTTTCTTCCAAGATCTGCTACACCTTCTTCAAGTATTTTGGCAAATGAGCCATCTCCAAATGCAACATTGCCACCCTTTCTCTTCAAGCTGACGAATTTATCTTGATCCCTAGTCATGTGTGAAGAACATCCACTATCTATGTACCATTCATCTTCTTCTTTACATTCTTCAGCAGTCAATGCTATTTGACAATCTTCGTTGTTTGGAATCTCTTTCCTTCTCCATAGTATGGTTGTCATAGGGACATATTTATTCATATATCTGCAATCTCATGTTTTTTGACCAAGATAATTACATTTGTATCATGTAATATTTTTGTCCATCAATGGGAAAAATGAATTATAACTTATGTTGACAAATCCATTATTATTTCCATATCTTCTATTTAAACCATTCATGTTTCTTGCGTATCTATTCCTTTCATTGATTCTACAATTAATTGCCTTATGTCCAAAAATTTTGCAAGTATAACAATGACCAAGAAAGAAATTTTGATACCTTGGAGTAAGTGGGCTTCTTTGTGATGTAGTCCATTTGGGTTCATGATCTATTCTTCTATAGTTTCCTTCATACTCATTGCATCTTCTTTGATTCCTGAAGGTAGGAGGTCTTCTTGGATATTCGTCTCTTTTGTAATCATTCATTTTTTCTGGTATCCTGGTCCACTTCTCATCAAATGACTGTGTATCTCTTTCTTCAACCTTCTTGTTGGTATTTGCATCTTCTTTGTATGAAGTTTCAGCCATGCATCCAAGATGTGTTAAGTCCTTTGGAACTTGAGAGTTTCTTAAGCACTTCCTCAATGAGACAACTTCTTGTTCAAGTTTTTCACAATCTTCTTCTTTCTTTTTCATTTGGACATTCTTTACTTCTCCTATTCTTCTTTCTTATTTGAGTAGAGTTTTCAAAGAAATGATTTATTCTCTTAGTTTCTCAAAGTATTCTAATTGTTTCTTCAAGATTACAACTGTCTTTTCACAACTACCCGATTCAATTCTTAGTTTTCTTTGCGTGTCTTTGGGCTTGCTATTTTCAATCTCAACATGCTTCAATTTTTTAAGAATCTCATCTTCTTGTTGAATAATTTTTTCTTTATGATTTTCTTCTTCTTCAATGGAATTTTCTTCTTCAGTGTCATTTCTTTCAATCATTGGATGAGGAAATTCAAATTCAACATGACCTACTCCTTCACAATTAAAGTAGAAGAACTGACCTATATTTTCTTCTTTGAAATCTGAGATGTTGTACTTTGCTTCAACTTGTTATTCTTCTTCTTCTTCTTTTGCGTCTTCCCTTACATAAATGTCTTGTAGCTTGTCCCAAATCTCTTTTGATGATGCACATGATCCCACCTTGGATTTCACTGTATCTGACAATCCATCCAATATGATATCTATTGCCAATTTGTTGTTCCTTTTTGCTTCCTTCTAAGCTGCAGTCTTTGGTTTCTTCAAAGCATTGTATCCTGAAGCAATTGAGAACTAAACATCTTACCCAAGAGATTTCAAGTAAGTTCCCATTCTATTACTCCAATATTCAAAATTGCTTCCATCAAATGGTGGAATCCCATTTGGAATTTTGTCTTCCTTTTCTTTTTAGGATCTTCCTTCCAGTGGTTAAACTATACTAAAGGTAACCTGCTATGATACCAATTGTTGATACTGAGAGGGGGGTGAATAAGTATCAAGTACAATTTAAAACATTTTTCAAATTATACTTAAACCATTCAACTATATCCAATGAGCAATGAACAATAGTATAAGATTTACACCAGTACACCGCAATACACCATGCACAATATATGAGAAATAATCAATAGTTATTGTTCAAGGGAAGTAATGACTTCCAAAGGTAGCTACAACTTCCAAATGTAAAGGTAGGCATAAACCTCCAAGATGAATATGCAATCCTCCAATATCAAGAGAGATTTGAACTCTCCATCCTTGCCCCTTCCTTCCACCCAATAATATATGAGAGATAATAAAACTTTACATTAAATCATCACCATCAACCAATCATCACATAGAACATGATAATGCTTCCTGAGACTTATTCAATTTCTGCAATTCTTCAATTCTTAGAGTACTCTGATCCTGTATATAATATTACTCAATATATTCTCTGAAACTCCTCCAAGTTTCACTCCTTGAATCTTTCCCAAAAATAATCTATAGAAAAAATGGTAGACTTTATTCAATTCTG
>JASDQU010437511.1:42295-56269 GCA_032191745.1 Picea mariana | reverse complement strand
TTGTGTTAGACTGGCATATATCACATCAAGCTACCTCTACACATACATAAACACATCAACAACCTGTCACAACATATATAGATTAGACATCATCACCACAATAACAAAACACATGTAAACACCACATAGATCTCAAAATGTATACTCATGTATATATAAAATGGTCCACCGTACCATCCAAATGTTTACATACAAAAATACAAGTATCCGCAGGCCAGTGAAGCACCTCGGTACAAAATGGGCTCACCAGCCTATATACAAAAATAAAAAAATACATAGAGCACCACTCAAGGTGCCTCTAGAGCACCACCTTCTGCCCCTCCCTCAGGCAGTGGTCCCCCACCCACTACTGGTCCCTCCTGCCCCGAAGGTAGTCGTCCAGTCATCGTAGCACTAGCTACTGCTGCCCATCGTACCACGACCCGCCATGGTGGTGGAATCCCCACACACTACTCCAATATGCCCTCATCCTGGATACAAGACCACATGCCCTCAGGCACGCCCTGTAGCACTGGCTCCAGGCGACGACATATGTCCTCAAAATATACTCCGGCATCCGCCGAAGGAGCATGTGATGGCCTGGCACCAGGTTCATCAAATCGATGTCTCCTCACTGCTCTCTCAGGATCAGCTGGTCTCGCCATGGCATCCTCACGCTGACGTCTCTCTCCAACCCATGACCCTCCCCACGGTAGTCTCTCTGGCTCCTGACAAGTCGGTGCAATCCACAACTCCACCTCGCACCCGCGAGGTGCCACATCTACACATACAAACAAACAACAGATAGTATCAGCATCTATATCATACATATATATCATGCTATCTCACAAAACATATATATATAACTCATCAACATACCTTGACGGTCAAACACCTCCCTTGGAGGTAACACCATGTCTGAATCCTCCCGGAAGACAACCCCGGCATAGGGGAACTGCAATATCACCTACGACATCTGCCACCACACCTGCACTGCCTCAGTAGTAAGGAAGTGGCTGCCCTCACCACCACCGTGGTGAAGCACAAAAGTCGACCACTGCTTTAGTCATGACTCTTGCACCCCAGGTGCACCTAATAAAATCCCTGGGTGCAACATAGACACCCTCTCCAAAAACCAAGCCACTAGGATGGACCTGAAGGAAAACTCTCCTATATTCATGGACCGACAATGGTCCAGCTGCCCTACCATCCTGGCATGCAGGGTAAGCCCCCAGGCGAAGTGCTCACCGGCCAACACTCTCTCCATCACACACAACTGACCTCCACTGATCTGCTGCATCACAAGAGACCCATAAACTCTCACAATCATCGCTGCTATACAGTGATGTGCTAGGGCATCCATCACCCTAATGCTCACAACAGTGCCAGACATAAATTTCACCCCTGAACAGTATCTTTGGCCAACTGTCGCTAGTGCCACATCCCTCGGTAACACCGTCTCTGCCGGTAGGGGCGTTCCCCGAAATGGAAGCCCAGTAAAAAAATATACATCCTCCACCGCAGTGAAGGCAATATTCTCTCCCCACACTATGAAACAATGCAGGTCTGGACTCCACATCCAGATAAGGACCTGAAGGAAATACTCCTACGCCCATATCAATGAGCACTCAAAGAACTTTAGCAGCCCACAAGCTACCAAAGTCACATGTACCCCCGTCTCCTCAATAGCCATGGCATCTCTCAACTGGGACCAATCCTGCTCTCGCCAACCAACCGGCATTGTGCACAATGATCACCTGCAACCACATAAAATAGTCCTAAGTCATCCAAATGGAACATATACAACATCACAAAGATAAGTTTTACACCCGTCAACGTTGCCTTCAAGGCATGGTTGTTTAACCCACAGGCGCGCACTTATGCGTACCTGTTCACTACACAGGTGCACCTGTCCATCCTTTAGGCACACACGAGTGTGCTCCTATTCAACATACAAGGGTGCCTTCATGCGCTCCTGTCACGAACACATGCACACCTTAAAGCATGTATGTCCAATACAGAGGCGTGCACACATGCACAATTGTGTAGCCCACTGGCGTGCACATAGTGAGCACCCTTATCCCCCTTACAGGCACCCTCATGCACACCTATCTGGTGGGTAGGCACGCATGTGTGCACACCTACTTCCATATTTCCCATACACGTGGGGGCCCACACCCATAAAACCCCCTGTATGGCCCTCTGTACAGCCCCTGCCCAAAAAAGGAAACCTTAATTCTATGCAGGATGATTAGACCACTAACCTAAAGTTCATTGGTCCTCAATTGGATGCCTCATCCTCCCTGAATCTCCAAATCTCCTCTGAATACTTCTTGTCCAGTCACTATAGCAGCAAGTACAAATGAAGTGGCAATGTGGGCCCTACAGCTATATATAGGCCTTTTCGCCAAACTTCCACTCACCATTCCGAGAGCTTCGGGTGTCCATTTCTCGATCCTTCTTTGGCCATGGGATCAACATCTCGTCATCTACATAATGATAGTCCCTGGGCCTCTTTTCATCCTGAGCCTCTGGGATGCCATTTTTTCATACCCTGACTAGGTACGCATGCACATATTCAAAATTATCAAATAAATGCTCATATGTTCGATTCTCTTCAGATATTGTTCATGTCGGGTATTTGGTTTTCATGTGTGCAGGTACTTGGTCATCATACCTCAATGCAACCACTTTAGGTATATACTCAACATTGGCATGTAGTCATTCCCTCTGAATCTCACTTGCATCTCTAGTCACACCCTCTGACATTTGCCTCTAGGATCCCCATTTCCGGATCTGCAGTACCAACACCTCCATTTGCATCTTCGGTACTGTCACCCGATAGCACTCTTACCCACATGAGTTGTCCCATTCATAGCACCCTTTTTGTGCCTTTTACACTCATGTTGTTTTTCAAAATCCTTTAGGGATGGGAGTCCCAATAGTCTTACATCATGTCACGAATCAGCCACATACTCCTCCTCATTTTTCTAAACCTTCCCAATGGACTCCTAGATTATCTCGTCACGGTTCTCTTTTTGATTGCACCTCTGCAGTATCATGAATCGGCCATTTCCTCCACAATCAATTTGCCCATCTGCAAATTTCCCTTTAGTTCACCTACCTCATACAGAAACCCACCCATGGGGCCCCCACCCTCCACCAGTTCTCCAAGAAAATTGTGCCCTACCTAGGCCAACTATATCACATTGGGGCACCCGTTTCTATAGTTGTACACTTATCCCAAATTATTCTTTATTTATTGTACAAACGCCTTTGTTTCCAACAGTTACATTACCTTTTTGTCGTCACCTTTGGTGACCTTCTTCCCTTTTTGGAAAAATGCAACCCATGTCACCCTTGGTTGGGGCACTACTTATCATCTACCCTTGATGACATCGTCCATATATTTAGAGTACCCCACAGTCCACTTACCTCTGCCCTCTGAGTTTATTCACTTTGTCCCACCTCTGGCACAACTTATCCCCTATCTTGCTATCCCCCTGACACTCGACCTTGTTGAATGGTTGCGGCCACTTTTATCTCACATATACCCCAACCAAGGGCAGCCTTGAGTCTTCCTACATCTTGACTTCATCCATTTACCTCCTCCCATTCCTCACCTCACCTAGTAGATTTCACGAATCCATTTTCTTATGGGAGTCGCGTCCCCCTTTTTGTCGACATCAACATAGTTTTCCAGAAGGGCGACAGTATCTTGATTCTCATTACCCATCCAATGAGAGATCTTGGATGGCACAGGGAGAACCATAATTACTCCCTACTGTCATTGGCCCCCATAACATTCGACGTCAACACTTTCTCATGTTATGGTCGGTCTTACTTTGCAACTATTGTAGTCAGTGCTTATACTTGCCGAAGACCTCTGAACTTGCCTAGGCTATCAATGCCTATAGAATCCATGATACTTCTTACAGGTGTCACTACCTACTAATTTAGAGTATGTTCCTCCACTAAATTGTCTTCTGCCTTTATTACGACCTCCCTCGAGGGCGCTGCAGTTATCTACATCAACACTTCATTCCTTTTTTTTTAGTTACATGACACGAGCATGGGGCATGCCCACCTCGTTTATACACAATTTATTTTTTACACACCTTATGGAAGGTTGGGTTCTACAGGTTCAATTCTCCCTCCAACAGGGCACTCTTGACAATCCCACTATTTCTCTCTCTTACAATAGCACTCTCAGTAGAAGAAACATTGATGGATTTCAGCTATACGTATGCTCCTAACCTCATCCATCAGGGGGCATATGTTATCACTGAAATTTCGACTGCAAATGGTTACAAGAATTCAACATCGTCAAACAGTTATGAAGTCATCCATGGACCTAAATTAACACAAAAGCATTCACAAAGGGTCAAAACTATAAAAATAGTGAAAAAATTAAAGGGCTCTATGAAGACACTGGGCATGCGTGCACATGCGCAAAACAGGAATGCAGAAATCACGCACATGTGCACGATGTGCGACTGTGGTCACAAAAATTTGTGCACCTGAGAAATGACGCATTTATGAGAGTGGTCAGCCTCCCACCCACTTCTGGTTCAACTTCCAAGTTTATTTGACACTCAAATATGGACTGGATTCGACTGGGTGGCTGGTCAAAGACTTAGAAATGCCCTAATTAGCCTCTTTACACACTACAAACTAGTTGAACAATAACCCAAAGGAATGTTATAAAAAGGCCATGGATACACTTCATTTTTCAAGGAATTCAAAGCAAAGTTATGCTTCCATTATTCTCTTGAGGACTCTTCTATCCTTGCCAAGAGTATACTTGCATCATTGCATTGGGAAATCCATCTCACCCCTTGAGTGGATTAGCAAATAATTCTTTCACCATTTTCATTTTTATTTTCAAAGTTGTAAGAAGAGCTTACTTGTGGGGGTCCAAGAGCCCTCCCTTGGAGGAAGAAGGGACTCATAGTCCCCTGGCTTCTTGGTGTTTTCTTTCACTAATATTAGCCTTATCATTGGTGACATGGGTCTCATTGTTTCTTTTGTCCTTATGTCCCTATGTTTATAAATTTAGTTGTTGTTTTGTTTCTTAGTTTAATTCTTAGTTGTTGTTTTATATTTCTTTTTCTAACCCTTTTCCTTCCAGCTGTCCTGCTTAGCAAACCCAAATAAGCTTGCGAGCACCTCTATTTTTCTCACTAAGGTGACGAAAGAGGTGCAACACATTACCCCAGATGGATCATGTTTTAGAGAAAGTAGTTGGAGCTAACAAAATGTCTATGTTTGATGGTTTTTCAGGATACAATCAAATTGCAGTACATAATCAAATTGCAGTACATCAAGATGATAAAGAAAAGATTGCATTCATCACCCCTTAGGGTACTTTTATGTATGACAAAATGCCTTTCAGTTTAATGAATGTAGGGGAAAATTTCCAACGAGCTATGGACATCGCTTTCATGGGTGAAAGAGATAAGTTTTTTGTTATTTACCTTGACGATCTTACTTTTTTTCTAAATATGATATAGAACATCTAGTACACCTCAAGCAAACTTTCGAGAAATGTCACAAATTTGGTTTGTCACTAAATCCCAAAAAATCTCATTTTGCAATGCAAGAAGGTAAACTCTTGGGTCATGTAGTTTCTAGGGATGGAATCAAAATTGAACTGAAAAGGATTGAGGCAATAGATACTATAAATATTACTAGAAATGTAAAAGAAATTCAGTCTTTTTTAGGAAAAATAAATTACTTGAGAAGATTCATCCCTAACTTTGCTGAAATTGTAAAACTGATTACAGGTATGGTTAAGAAGGACGGTGAGGTGAAGTGGACAACTGAAGCCAAATCATCATTTCAATGTATCAAGAGAGTGATAAGTGAAACACCAGTTCTGGCAAGCCCAGATTATACAAAGGAGTTTCTGATTTTTTCTTTTTCCTCTGAACACACTATCGCAGTTGTATTGTTACAGAAAAATGATGAGGATTTTGAGCAACCTATTGCATTTTTTAGTAAAAGTATCAAAGACGCTGAGTTGAAATATGACATATTGGAAAAACAAGCTTATGCAATGGTGAAATCTCTCAAGGCCTTCAGAACTTATGTACTGCACTCAAAGATCATTGCTTATGTGCCTACAAGTTCTGTTAAGGATAAACTAGTTCAGCCTAACAGTGACGGAAGGAGAGGCAGATGGTTAGCCAAAATCCAGGTATTCGACCTAGAAGTTAAACCAAATAATCTTATTAAAGTTTAGGGTTTGGCTAAATTGATGGATGAATCAAATTTGAAAGCACTCGGAATAAACCATCTGAAGAAAACGAAGTAATTTTTGAGACAAATGAACTCGATGTTGTTGTGTCCACAACCGAAATTCTACCCAAATTCTCTTCTTCAGCTTGGTACCATGATATTGTTTCTTATTTACTAACCCTTCAGTGCCCCGGTGAATTAACCCCATCTAAGGCTAGGACATTGAAATTGCATGTTGTAAAATATTGTATTATAGATGGTAAGTTATATTGGAAGGGCCCCCTTGGTTTTTTACTGAGCTACTTAGTAGAATCCGAAACTAAAAGGGTTATAGATGAATTCCATGAAGGAGTGTGTGGAGGAAATCATGCTTGGAGAGAAATGACTTATAATATCCTAAGAGCCAAGTATTACTGGCCAAAGTTATTCACAGATGTAAACACTAAAGTTCGAACTTGTAATCCTTGTTAGTTGTTTACAGGCAAGCAGAAAGTCTCGGCTTTACCTTTAGTTCCAGTTAAAATAGAAGCTCCATTTCAGCAATGGGGTCTTGATTTTATTAGACAAATCCATCCACACTCCAGTGCTCAACACAAATGGATTCTAACTACTACAAACTATTTCACTAAATGGATGGAATTTATTCCTATGAGAAACACAACTGACTCGATAGTGATCATTTTTTTGGAGGAAAATATTTTATCCAGATTTGGTTGTCCCTCAAAAATAGTTACTGATAATGCCCAAGCATTCAAGTCCATGTCCATGATAATATTTTTCCAAAAATATAATATTTTGCTAGAACACTCCACGACTTACTATCCATGGGGTAATGGTCTAGCTAAGTCATCTAAAAAAAGTTTGATTACTATAATTAAGAAGGTTTTGACCGAAAATAAGAAAGCACGGCATGTGCATTTAAAATATGCTTTATGGGCTAACAGGATAGGTACCAAAAGATCAATTAGGATGTCTCCATTTTAGATGATATATGGTACTCACACCATTTTACCAATAAATCTGGCACTTCCAGTAATGAAACTCTGGCAAGACTCAAATGAAGAACCGAATGAAATTACCAGGAGGATAAACTAGCTGATTAAAGTTCAGCAAAATAGGGCCGAAGTAGATGAAAAATTACAAAGATATCAAGATTTAATATGAAATATTTATTTGACCAAAAATCTAAAGACAAAGAATTCCTCCCTCATGATTTGGTCCTAAAATGGGAAGCCAGGAAAGAAGATGTCGGTAAACATGGAAAGTTTGATCAGATCTGGTGCGGCCCGTACAACATTTCAGCCTCTGGGGGAAAAAATGATTTTTTATTAGAAAATCTCGATGGAAAGATTCTTAACACCCCTGTCAATGGGTGGTACCTTAAGCACTTCATGCAGTAATATTTTTCTGAAATCTCATTGTACATATCGGTTTGTTTTTGCGTCTTGTTTATATTTATATTTCATTAGGTAAGTTTTATTTTTTACTGTAAATACAAAGAGTCATTTTTTTTTTTTTGAAACGAAAATATAAAAAAATATATATATACAAAATAGGTCAAAAATTTGCAATAAGAAACTTTCTGATTTACTAAAGTTCCTGACAGTTATCATGTTTATCTTATTTGCAGGAGAGTTGTTGATAATCCAAGAAACTTCAAATATCAAAAGGTGACATACATGGATACTCATGTTAAATGCCTCCCAAAAAATGATTAGGATAGACTAACAGTCCATTTGGATGAAAATACAAAGAACTACCAAGGTATGAATTTATGGCCCGAAAACTCATGTTAAAAGGTCCCAAAAAATGTAAATACATAAGACAATAATCTTTGATTTACTAATATTCACCTAAAAAAAAAGTATAGTATATATATGAAAAATAAGCAATAAAAGATTCTAGGGAAAGGTTTCAAGAGTTGAATATCTTGTTAAGAGAAGTTGTGTCTTCAACAGAATATCTAAAACCACCAACTTTTCCCCTGTCCATGATCAAGTCACCTCTTCATCTTTTTCCTTGATGATCTTCCCATAAGTTTCTTAAGAGAAGAAAGGGTATCACCTTAATTTTGGAAACTCATAAACTAACCTCCAAAATGAGAATAGGTAAAATTTTATAGTTCCTCTAACTTTAGCTGAACCAAAAGTATGTCTAGGTTAATCCTAACTTCCTTAGTCATTCTAACAAGAATAAATTGATTGGTTTCGCTCAAGGGAAATCCCTAAAAAATATCAATAATAATTCCCTTAAGGGTTTACCTGAATCCAAAGATGTTTGAAGGAAAGAAGAGGATTAGTCCAGAGAAATTAAAGTGAGTTGATAGGACTCTGTTGTTAAATTTTAAGCAGACATTTTCCCAAGTATATTACATACTGATTGATTTCCCCCACTTCATATTTTAAAAAAAATACAGATAGATGGTGAAAGGAAATTCATTATTGATTGCCCCCATCTAGTCCAAAAGAGATGAAGAAAGGAAATTCATTATATGGTTGCCCTCATCTCAGCATTTAATGTTAGAAAACAATGGAAGTGGTGCAAGGAAATTCAATATGGGAAATATGATAACTTCATCAGAGTACTGAACAGGCTCGTTGGTAGTGAAACAATGTCTACATATCTGATAGGTTGTTATACATGAATTACAAGATGCTCTGGTAACTATTCCGCTTTTGGCTAGATCTACATTATAAGCTTATGAGATCCCCTAATTTGAAACATTGGAATTACTATTACCTTGATGTGAACAGAATCAGATAAAACTTGCTAGAATGGTTAATTTTGTTTTGATTATATTACACAAATCTGAGGTCAGTTTTAGAGAAGGAAATCTATTGTGATCCTAACTCGAGATCACCGGATGTTTTAGTTTTGAAGAGTTTTCAAAGTTAAGGTTGAAGTCTTAAAGTCTCTTTTTGAGTTTTCTTCAAAATGTGTTTCTCAGAGCTGCATTAAAGACTCAATTTACCCAATGAAGGCACTTGGTCAACATGTTCTTCTCATCCTGCAAGGAGACGAGATCCCTAGATGGAGCCTATGTTGAAACAAATTTTATTTTTTCTTATTTTAACCTTAAACTCAATTTTTTTTTGGTTATGGAGCCGCCCTTAGTTCTAAAAAGTCTTTCAAGATTTTTTGGTTTCAGGGTTTGGCTATTCACTAAGTATGATTTTCAAATAACAACTCCAAAGTCCTGATACCGAAGTCTCAAAAAGTGATTGTTTAAAAGAAATTAAACCGAATTAAAAGGAATAATTAAAAATGTTTAACGAATTTCTAAGCTTTTCGTATTTTCTTTTTCAGTCATCTCAACTTAAACAACAGTTCAAAGTCCTGATGTGATTTTTTACGAAATCCCTTTTTAATCGTTATTAATTAAATTTTAAACATACTTAACAAATCATTAATCAATCGCATTTCGAAAAATCAAAGAGTTATCACTCTTTCGGACTCAAAAACCCGGAAGCCCAAAATCTCTAAAGTATTAAGTGATTAAGCATAATTAACTTACCATTAAAACATGGTTAATGATATTAAATGACTTTTCACATTTCTCTATTTGGGAGTTTTCAAAGACATTCCTTTCGAAATCCCAGTTTTGAATCGTCGATATTTGGCAGCACTTATTATAAATTAATGAAATATCTTATAGTGTGTAAGACGTGTATCTCTAGATGTAGTCTCCTCATTAAGGCAAATGAATTTATGAACTGTAGAAAGAACAATCTAATTAAGACAGGCTAAAGGCGAATAAAGATTTCTAATTCAAATTTCTTTCTCATTTTCAGTAAAATTAGCAAGTTGTATCTGAGAAAGCTTATGCCTTCTTCTCTGTAATAGCTACTCACTTCTTATCACAGGTATCATGGAACCCAGGAAAACACAAAAAAAGAATGATGACGTCAGTGAAATCTCAGGTCTGAATTGAGATGTTATATCTGATACTACACCATATGTTGTAGATTCGGTCTGGTCCTGGATGCAGATTTTTAAAATCTTAGAGCATGAGGTTAGGAATTGCCCAAACGATTTTGGAAACAGAAAGACTGAAAATAAACTCAGAGATATAGTAGAATTCGAGCTCCATAAAATAGCTACACGGTCGAAGCTCATGCCATACAATGACATGATAAACTAGGCTATGATGAACACCGATGTGTAGACCAAGAGTATCACGAACCATAAAAAGGCCGTCTTCAGTTTGTTCAGGCCAGAACATATTCAAGTAATTTATAAGCTATCCTTTGTTTCTACATATGTTTATAATTCCGAATTCGTAGAAGAATTTCAAAGAAAGGAGTGTACAAAATTTGACCAAACATATCCAAATATAATCAAAGTTTTGGAGTTTCTTCACACACACCTAGGATTTATTTTTCCTATGGTTTTTCCTTGTTTATTAGTCATAATTAGTCATTATCTAGTCTCCTATATTTTAAGGGAGAATATTCCACCTAGAGAATATTCTCTTTCAGTTGGCACTTCAGTTTGACTAGTTGAGTTGAGTTTAGATGTTGCATTGGTTATTTCACCATGCAACATTGGGATCATCACCAACTCACTACTCTTTGTTCAGTCAGTTAACTAAAGACTAGTTGACTAGTTAACTCAGATAGGTGGCAGTTCACTCCCATAACTGCCTGAGAGACTAGACTAGGTGGCAGTTTACTCTTGTAACTACTGATGTGTGTCCAGATAAATCTAGACCACCACTATGGCTCATTAGTTACTCACGTATCCTATATCTATTGTAAATTATTCACTCTTTGAGTGTGGAATACGATTAATGAGAATTCTTCCATTCTTTCTATCCTTCTTCTTCTTTCTCTAATTCTCTCTGCAAATGTGTGTATTATTGTTTAGCTAGATCTATTCTGTGCAGGTTCAACACATTTACATGGTATCAGAGTCGATGAACTGCTAAGCAAAAGCTACACCAAATTATTTTTTTCCGGTACAAAAGATTAACAACAACAAAAAGATGGATTATTCGCTAGAAATACTTCTCACACCTCATAACTATTTGGAATGGAAGCCTAAAATTATGCTTATGTTTAGATGCAGAGGCATGTACCAAATAACTATGGAAATGGAAATAGATCCTGATTCTACTGATGAGAAAAATGATTTTCTCAATAGACAAGATATGGCCATAGGATGTATCCTCTATTTTATTTCTCCTGAAATTATCCATCAAGTATATGATGACTCAAAAGAATTCATTCCAACTGATTTATGAAGTAGATTGGAGTTTTTATTTGGGAATAAGGAAGAATGCATGCAAAATGTTGACAAGATAGAGAATGTAGAAAATCCACTGGAAGATAAATTATCTCAGTTTGAAGAGCCTTCTACACAAGTATCTAAAAAAATTTGTATTCCATTAATTGAAGATGATGTCTACTCCATTTTAGATTTGTTTTTTGAATTTCATGTGGAAGATATACGGAATGCATCTCAGGGGTCACATGCATACACTTTTCCATGCACAATGCATGCATCTCAGGAGACAAAAAGGGAGTCGCGCACATACGACTGGATTCTTATATTTTCTAAGAACCATTTGCAAAAAAAAATTGGATATTTGAATTCCTCTCGGGAAAATATCCAATTTCAAAAAAATCATCGTCTGAAATGGAGTCCGAAAAGTGAAGTTATGATCTTTTTAAAATCAACAAAATTTCAGCATTTTTCCGGAAACGGCTGCACAGTTTTCAAAGTTTCCTCCAAAATTTATTTGAATATTCTTCATTACAAGAAGATAAAGTGGATATGTGTGGAAATATCAATGCTTCATATACTTAATCATATCCGTGTAGACATCTACATCTTCAACAAAATCTTCAACGAGCACAAACTTGCACAGTTTCAAGGTCTTCTTGGAGTGAAGGACAAGGTTTCTTAGCAACTTCTTTTTTGTTCCTTCTCATTTTATTTTTTACATAAATTGTACCTTGAGGGGGGGGGGTGGGGGTTCCCATGAGGTTTTCCCTCTTTTCTCACTTTATTTCAATGTATCTTTTGTATTTGGGTACCTAATACGGCCTCGTTTCTAGGACCCATTCTTTATTTTCACCCTAGTGATGTTCAGGGGGGGTGTTGGAGTTACTTCACACACACCTAGGATTTATTTTTCCTAAGGTTTTTCCTTGTTTATTAGTCATAATTCGTCATTATCTAGTCACCTATATTTTAAGGGAGAATATTCCACCTAGATAATATTCTCTTTCAGTTGACACTTCAATTTGACTAGTTGAGTTGAGTTTAGATGTTGCATTGGTTTTGTCACCATGCAACATTGGGATCATCACCAACTCCCTACTCTTTGTTCGGTCAGTTAACTAAAAACTAGTTGACTAGTTGACTCAGCTAGGTGGCAGTTCACTCCCGTAACTACCTAAGAGACTAGACTAGGTGGCAGTTTACTCTTGTAACTATTGGTGTGTGTCCAGATCAATCTAGACCACCACTATGGCTCATTAGTTACTCACGTATCCTATATCTATTGTAAATTATTCACTCTTTGAGTGTGGAATACGGTTAATGAGAATTCTTCCATTGTTTCTCTCCTTCTTCTTCTTTCTCCAATTCTCTCTACAAATGTGTGTATTATTGTTTAGCTAGATCTATTTTGTGTAGGTTCAACACATTTACACAAAGAATGGTGGGGAATTCCAACAAAATTTAGAGCTGATACCCATGGCATTTATGCCATAGCATCGTTAAATGAATACATAGTTTATATATTAATGATGTTATGTAGACTATTTGGGATGAAAATTCCTACCCATTTCCCCACAAAATGGGCGCCAATCATACACGAGGTAGCCGAGGGTTACACTTTCAACTGGGATAATATTTTATTAGATAACCTAACCAAGGAGATTGCAGGGTACCAAATGGAAAAGTCAAAGGGATACTCTGCATCTTTTTATATGTCTGCATATATTATGGACACTATCTGTTATATGACCCCTTTCCCTTTGATGAATTGGAACTGGAATTCAACTTGTGCAGAACCCATCCATATCTATCACTCTCAACTATGGGAAGAGAAAGAAAAAGATTTATTTTACGAGATATGTCACTATGTAGTGATACATGTGCATCAAATATTGTATGGTTACCCACCTCCTTGGATTTTAGAGAAAATCACGGGAAACCTTAAAACAATTATTGATTGGTTTATTGAAGAGAATTTATCTTATGTCAAAGTATTCGATTGTTCAATCCCCCCCCCCATGCTCTCCCTAAATTTATCCCTGACAGACTGGTGTGCAAAGAAGTGACATACAAAATAATAACAGGAAGCATTGGTACAGAGTTAAAAGAAGCTCAGAAGAAATTATGGCCAGTTTTTCCTGTACAGATTGGGAAGTTTTCATTGCTTAATATTGGCCATTATAAAGTGGAAGCCATAGCATTGGAAGACATTAAGCTGGTAGACATTAAACTCATAAAGAATGACCCATACCAAATTGTGGGAAATCTTCTAGATCATTGCAACATGAAAATGTTTGAGTGCGAAGACTCCCCTTGTGACGACACATTAAAAGGAGATAGAGCATATAAGGAGATATTAGAGAGAGTCCAGGAATTACCCACTGACCTGCAGACCATCTTTCTTTCTTTCCATAAGAACAAACAAAGTGGGTTTCCAAAAATACTACAAGGGGAATCAATAACCTCTCCTTCGGAACAAGAAGAGATAGCTCCAGGTTTCAAATCAAAATCTCAAGATAAAGGGACTAC
>JASDQU010437511.1:0-11228 GCA_032191745.1 Picea mariana | reverse complement strand
TCCTTCCGTTTGATCACCCTTTTAAAACAAACCGTGACATTAAATCTGATGGGCTTCGGGCTCTGCTCCTGCTAGCAATCCAGGAGTGACTTCCGAACGCCAACAAACATGTTCTTCGAGCTTCTGTGAGCCTTCTAACATTATTTCAACTTTGACATATGGGCCTCTAACGATAAGTGGCTTCTATCTGTTCTCTTGTTCTTCAATCAACTGTGCAATCCTTTTGGTCATGAAATCAGTTAACTCTTGTCTATGTTGTTCTAAAACTTTTTCTTCTTCTTCCTTTATGGCTTTATCTCTCTTAATCCAAGGTTTTCCAAGTAACATAGTAAACGAGGAATTATCCTCAATAAACTTAATAATCTCAAAATATTCTTCAGTCGAAGTTCCATTGACTGTTATAGGTATCTAAGCAAGTTTTCCACCTAACATTATCAGTTTTCCTCTGAATAGTCCTTTTCCTCCTAGTGAAGGAATCATGGTAGGCTTCCCTATAAATTCCAAAGTTCTTTTTGGAATGATGTTCACTTCTGTTTCTTCGTCAAGAATACAGTCAATGTCGAAGTCCCCTAGTCTTGCTTCAACTTGTTCATTTTCTTTGAATATCTCCATGTTGATGGGCGAAAATGACCGTCCGTCAACTGGGAGAGTGGAACTGGTGCGGGGTTGTCTAATAACCCAAGCTGTTTGGGATGAACCACCCTGACAGGTTTAGTGGCTCCGTTAGCCGATATAAGGTCCTAAGAAAACAAGAAAGAAAACTACTATACACTAACTAATCTAACTAAAAATAACTATTAAAACAAACTAAACTAATCTAACTAAAAATAACTATTAAAACAAACTAAAACAATATTAACTATTCTATATATACAATCTACTATCTAATACTATACTAACTCTAACTAATTACTATATCTAACTACTAAAGGAAATAAAACCTCGACCTTTGAACCTTCATGGCTATCTCCCTTCCTTATGGTGTAGGAACACTTGACTTGGATGATTTTAAATTTCCCTATTTGTCAACTTCTAATGTTTGAAAATGTGAGAACTAAATAATGGGGGGTTATTTGGATGACTACCCCCGAGATACTACCTAGACTAAAAAAATTATTTTGGCACCTCTTGTGAAGGAAGACTTAGTGAGTTTTTAGAAAACATTTAGATGTGTTGGGCTGAGATATTGGGGGTGTGAACCAATCTCATTTGAATTAAGTGGGTGTGGATAATTTCTTTAAGAAATAGTGGGACGTTTTAGAATTCCTTTGGAGAAAACCTACTTCAACCTCCATGATTCAACATGGAAATTATGTGAGTCAGGAGTGACTTTGTGTGTGAGAAAGAGATAGAATGTGCCAAATTTTAATAAGTTAGGTGTGAATTTGCAACATGTGGACTTCTTGTGGTCCTTACAAATCTTTGTTACCTATCTTACTAAGTGTCATTGGTACAACCTTGCAGAATTTTAAAATCCCTAAAGAAATAGCATGTGGACATATGGGTCCTTATCAATCCTTTAAACTCCCTAATGTGGTTTATACTAAGAAATCTTGAAAAACTATCCCAGATTGCAAGCATGTGGGCATGTATGAGCCCATTACTTTGATCTTTAGAATCTCCTAGTGATGTAAACTAAGAAATAAATTTTAAGAAACTATCCTAGGTTTGCAACATGTGGGCATGTATGGGCCCTTACAAATTTAGGATTATTTCAAAAAAGAAAGTAAGAGGAGCCATAGGGGGGCTTTGTCCTCTCCTAAATATTTTTTTAAGGGAGATGAAATGTCCCCTTAACCACCTTTCTGATTCTCAAGATATCTCTATGGTGCAAGAGAAGAGCATACTCGATGATCAAAGTTGATTTTTGGTCCCAATGAAAGTGTTTTTATATGTGATAGCAAATAATATCAACTTTAATTTTACAACCTAAACAAGCCACCCATGTGGAAACCAAAGCAAAAGAGGAGAAAATATGGTTCTTTTTACCCCCTAAGTGTGTTACACATTATTTTTTTCACCTCAGTGATCACATGACAAGATTTGTTCATGTTCCCTAAAAATATTAAAAGAGAATTTCTCTATGGAAAAAGTGATTTACTTTCCTCTGCCAAAAAACATATGAAGGAAGGTCGTCACACCCTACTATATGCATGGGGTGAGATGATGCCTGATCATCGCACACTTCCCTAAACATGGACTGTGATGTCGTTGCATGTTGTTTGTGCATAAGGTGCAACGATGCTTAAAGCATGAGAAAAGTCAAATTTCACGAATGTTCTAAAAGGGAATCTTCTAGAAGATGAGGTGGCCTCCAATCGGTTTGGATCTTACTCACTTATATGATTTGGTGGGATCATCCTAATATCCTCATCCATATCTCTTTCATGTTATATAAAGAGGTATCCCTCATGGAAAAGGCTAAGGTTGAATAAGCTAAGATTTGTATGGAGAGTTCTACTTCAGATTATGCTTGAGATATTTTCTTTAGTTCTTTAAGTCAGATTGTAGATCTTCTTCATTCAAGGCATTTGGATCAAAGGTGTGTGTGTTGAAGCAAAGAGCCATTGAAAGGGGACCTTGCACCATCAAGGCATGGGTTGTATTCTCCACTTTCTATTCACTTAATACAATAATGCATTTATTCCCTATAAAAGCATCTTGTCTTTTATTGTATAATTCCTTGATCATATACATAGACTTCATTATAATACATATATCTTTGTTTTCCCTCTTTGTTGGTTTGTGATTATTGGACATGATTATTATTTTGCAAACCCAAGGAAGGAGCTACAAGGACGATACTAGTGAGGATCAAGCATCATTTAAAAGGTATGTCACTTGTAACTCATTAAACTAGTTCATATGATAACAAAGTTTAAGGTGAAGTGTGCATTATGTTTTGTTTGGTTCTAGTTTCCTGTGGAATCTATGGAGATCTATTTGTGTCTACACTTACCGATTAATTCGATAAAACAATTGGCGACCATACTGGGGATACAACTTTCTTTTTGTTTTTTTCCTCTTATTTCCTTTTAGCCTTCCTACTTTTGGTCAAATCCATTCTCTGAGTCTCTGGGTGATCCATTTGGACTCCATGGGTCTGAAGGTTCAGTTAGATTTTTTGTCTTTCTTTCATTTTTTCCTTAGTTTCAAAGATCATCGCGTTGTGTTATATAGATAGACCTCGATGATCCTCTGAATTTTCACTCTATAGGTGCAGACCAGTGCGATGATGTCGCACTGTACCCTATTGGAATCTTGTGATGACCTTAGATCATCGCACTGTGCTCCACTGCAACCCGCGACGATTCCTGTAGGAATTGTTGGAGAGGGCCATTTTTTCTTTTTTCACCCATTTTTGCCTCAATTTCTTGGGATGAACTTCTGATACCAGTGATTGATTGATTTATAAGTTTGAAGCTTGCATTTGATTTATTTTTAGAAATTGAAAGTTATTCTTTGTAAATTTTGCAATTTTTTCTTTTGATTTTTATCACAAGGTTATAATCTCTAGATCTTGGTCCCGAGTGCTTGTTTGACAAAAGGTCTCTAATTTATTTGAATTTTTGGATTGTTTTTACTTTCTGGATTGTTCATTGATTGAGAAACATTTTTGTTTGCATTTGAAAAAAGGCTTTCATATCATTTCATTTTTGTCTACATTCTAGTTTTGATTTGGGAATCATGTTGAGAATGTGTTAATTTTCTTGGATTACATTTTCTTCTCTTCATTACGTCTCTGATCTGATTTGAGAAAGAAAAAACTGAAGTCATTTCTTCTTTTTTGTAATTGTTTAGAAGAAAATGGTTGCATTCAAAATATTTGTTAAAAGAGAAAATTGGAAATTTTTTTTACTTTTGATTATTTAGGATTGTGTTCATTCAAGAATTGAGGAATTTTGATTCATGGATTTTGTACTTCAAAAATAAATACCTTCTCCCTATTGTAATTAGAGTTCATTGAAATGAAAAATTGCATAAACATCTCTTCTTGCATTTTATTGGGTCAAGGTCACATATATCATTAGTTTCATTTCCATTTCCCTTTTGAGTTAACAACAATTTTTAAAAATACAACGTAATTTTAAAATTTATTAGAAACTTTTATTTTCTAGAAATTATCTTCACCAACATTAGCTAGGATAGTGCTTTGGAATAGGTTGTAATGCACACTCTCCAAATAATCAAAACACACAATAGTATCTTGTGATAGGGAGAGTTCAAATCCACTTTCTACATTTTGTCTTAGGAATCCCTTCTAACACAAGGGTCAATCATGAGGTCGCATTAGGACTGGAAGAGTTACTTACCCTTCTTTGTTAGTCTTAGTGTAGATATTGTGCGTATTATTGGGGGTCACTTGAGAAGAAAATCCAGTGGGGACCTTCTCGATTTGATTTTGGGCTAGATACCCTGCCTTTGCTCGTGGATCGGACTATCAATTGTTTCCCAGACATCATTGTCATAATTGGTAACCTTAGTAGCCTATCACTTTAGGCTATTTACACAAGGTGACTATGGAGGGGCAAGTCTTCACGGTACCTGGAATCGACGTTGGCCAAACTCACTCGGGCTCCTTGGAGGGTGTACCCACGATTATGTGTGGGAGCTTGCACCAAGGTGTAAGTCCATTAAGCAAGTTGTCAACGTAACTTTTCCACCTGCTTTATCCCAACCCTTTCTTGTCTTGATTTCATGACATTATATTTCATCACCAACTAGTGACTTCTAAATAAGAAGGTTTATTTGATTGGTTTGATTTCTAGATTTTATTAGTGAGTATTGTTTGTTTCTCTAGTTGGCCATAGATTTGTTTCGTTCTCTTTTTGGTGCGGCCAACATCGGCCCTCCCCGTTAACATAGGATGCAAGGAATACCTCTGGAAGATCGAGAAATTTACGTCCCTTTGCTTCCTAACTCACCAGAGGAATATCCCGAGGGAGCAGTCAATAACGAAGTAGCATATGAGATTGGAAGTTTGAATTCTTTAGAGGGATTCAGACTTCCCGTAAATCCATTATTGAGTGTTATAAAAGATCCATGTTTTCTCTAGATGAACTCATCGGGATAAATTGTTGTTGACAAGAATATTGAAGTACCTACTGGACCTAACGCAAATTCTAGAGTAGATGATCCACATTTTCAAAGTGAATCATTTAGAACCTCGGTTCACACTGCTGGAATTTTTAATCCTATCTTTGTCCCTATCTATTCTGTTTGGGGAACTTCTTTGAGACAAGATATTTTTGACACACTAGGAATGGTTCCTAATAAACCTATGGAATTGCAAATACCTGAGACATCTATTACCTATACGGTACCTTTAGATCATTTTACTATCACAACCAATAATTTCATCATAGCTTTAGACCAATTGGTGGTTGGTTCTCACTCAATTCTTCTTCTCCAGATCGCCCACTCGACCATGGTCCCACAAGATATGAATATTTCTACTGGAAATGTGGTTATCACTCAATATCCTATTGGAACACCATTGTCACGTAGATAAAATCTATCACTTCCCTCTGGGTATAATGCTTTGAATACTTCCATCGCTATCCCTACCTAGAATCCATCTGGAGGGTCTAATATTTGTGTTCCTCATGGGTACAATAATGTTATTCATTTCATTCCTACACCTACCCAGGTTCTCT
The DNA here is from genome assembly GCA_032191745.1 of Picea mariana. Lineage (NCBI taxonomy): Eukaryota > Viridiplantae > Streptophyta > Pinopsida > Pinales > Pinaceae > Picea > Picea mariana. The sequence goes on along the minus strand of JASDQU010437511.1, from coordinate 5,571 downwards.
CTGGGGGGGCTTACATTCCTACTCCACCTTTGTCTAGAGGATCTAGTCATCCTAACCTTAGTGGCTCCAATCCAGTTGGAGGCACCCATCATTATGTCGCTTTTGTTTTTCATATTTCTGTTGGAGGCCAACCTCAATTTGGGGGGGAATCTCAGATTGGGGGACAACCTCAACTTGGGAAGAAACCTCAAGTTGGAGCCCATAACCCATTTTAAGGGTAAAGTATACCTGGATTACAATATCAACCTTGGAACCTTCCTTTCCAAGGGAATCAACAACTGTCTCGAGGGAAACATCTTCAAGTTAATTCTTTTGTGCCCCCTAATTTCAGACAACCATATCCAGGTTCTATGAATCCTACTTGGGGTCAACATTTTCAGTCCAATGTTCCTTTCCAAGGGTGCATACCTAATCAACCATATCCTATTGTCTATTCGACTCAAAACCCTATACAAATGAATCTGTCAATATTATCTAACTATCTACAGACTGCTTATGGTCCTGCTAGTATACCTACGGGGTTACCACCCAAAAACTACCAGTTTTCTCAAGTGAACAGACAATTTCCTTTTCTTGCTACTTTGGATATACCGAATTTATCTAGGATTTTAATGATCCTATTTTACATTCTTCTTATTGGCTCGTCATACCATCCAAATTACCATATGACATTCCTAATTTTGAAGGTCGATTAGGAGAAGACCTAAATAATCATGTCATAAATTTCCATCTTTGGTGTTCGTCCAACTCATTGATGGATGACTCTATAAGATTACGAATTTTCCAATGAACTTCTACGGGATCAGTAGCCAAATAGTATATTGAATTTCCATGAGGATTATTTAATGACTTCAACACCCTAGCCATGGCTTTCTTAATGCATTACCAGTTGCCTATTTTATATGAGATAGGAACCAAAATTTTGAGCTCATTTAAACAATCCTCTTCCACTCATATTTCTGATCATATCCATGAGTGGAGGAGGAGGAGACGCTTAATCAAAGTTCCCCTTCCCGATCAACTGTTGGCTAAGTGATTTACCAAATCACTCATTGGACCTATATCCCATGATGTTTCCATGGGTGGTGTCATCATTGAAGAGAAGGCGATTAGTCGTGCTCAATATATGGATCTTGTTTATTCACAAACATGCACACTCTATAATTTGATCCCTGATGCTCCTTGTCCATCCACGAATCCTACCCCAACACATCCAGTAGCTTCTCATGTTGTTGATGGTGTGATTGGCACTTTTTATGCTGAGACTCAGTCTACCCAAGCCATTCATACCAATCCCAAGTCTACCACTTCTAATGTATAGAATACCCCTACTCCTACTCCTTCTCCCAGTAAAACTTCTGAAGTTAATTTAGTTCAATATATGCCTATCAGTAAAAATAAAAATAAAAAGAAAGGGAAGGGTAAGAACAAGGAGGAAAAAAATAATAATCAACAATCATGTAAACCCAAAACCTAGCCTACTGATGACAAGCACAAGCGTAAACCTTGTTATCCTTACCTTATTTGTGGCAATGATAATTATATGAAATATTGTCCACGATGTGCTGAGGTTACTAAGTTCCTGCAAGGGACCGGGAAACCTCCTACACCCTCCATCTTGTCACAACCTTTTCCTTCTCAGCAACAATCCCAATTGGTCATTCATGACCAACCTTCTCCTTCTACCACGTCTTATTTCATTATGTGTACTGGTGACTCCAATAAGAACGAAGTTGCGGTCGCAACTCGAGCCAAAGATTATTCTCCTTCGAAAGATAAATTTGATGATTTACCACCTTCGTTGGTTCAAATTACTCCCCCAACTTCACCTCCAAATGGTCCTCTTCATCTCGAATGACTTGGTATCGATACAATTATTCATCCTCCTCCCAAGGGAATTGTTCGAAAGTATTCATTTAATCCGCACGCACGTGCTGCCCAATACTAAAGTATTGTAGAAGACCTTGCACAATCACCCTCTGTGATGTTAGCTCTCGAAGTGCTTAAACATTTTCCTACTCAATTATTATCGGACTAATTGGTAGGTGCGGACACTAACTGATCTCCCTAGATCCACCTAGATCTAGAACAAAAAACACCAGAACATGATGCTTTCCTTAAGTTTTAGATATTGAATTTACTAATTAAAGAGGGATGGGTGACATACCGTTTAAATGTCGCTTCCTCTCGCCATCGCCATCCTATCTCTGTTCCAACGCTCATACAATGATAAACCTTCAAAAGAACACAACCAACCAAAGTTATAGCAATAGCATAAACTCAATATAAACCTATGTATGTGATCAAGGAATCATACAATAAAACACAACAAGTTTTATAGGAAAGAATCATACTACTGTATCATATTAAATGTGAAAGAGAGATTACAACCATGGCCTTGATGTTGTAAGGCCCCTTCCAACTGTCCTTCATTCCCCACACACTTTCACTCCAAGAATTCTAAGAGCACAGATCTGATAATATTCACAATCTATCTTGACAAAGTGGCTCATCTAGCCAAGCTAAAAATATCCAAAGCTCAATCCAATCCAAGCTAATCCCAAAAGATCCAAAGCTAACCAAAGCTAACTCTGTCCATGAGAACTCCTCTCCTTTTATAAGTTGAAGAGGATAAGGTGAGGAGGTTAGGATGATCCCACTAAATCATGAAAGCGAGTAATATCCAAACCGTTTGGATGCCACCTCACCATAGAAGTTTCTCCTTCTAGAAGATTCAAGAAAATGCTTGTTTTTCCCACGTGTAGGCATTCTTGCACACTGCCTATAGAGAAACCTGCAAACATCTCGCACCCTAGCTATGGTGCAACCTACGAGAATCAGGCATTCTCGCATCCTGCCTATATAGAAACCTGCAAACTTCCTTTTTTACAGGGTTTTTTCAAGGGAAAATGCAACTTCTTTTCTCAGGAAAAGTTCTTCTCCCTTCTCTCTTCAGGAACATAGGCCACTGACCCCTCTGAAGGAAATAGATAGGTTTACATCATTAATGGTCATAGGGATGATGAAAATCATGTGTAACAGAGAGCCCCCCAAATTATGAAGTTAGAACAGAGTGATAGCTGAAATACTTTGTCAAGTGTGTGTAGGGAACAAGAAACAGTCGGTCGGAAACCTGCCAACAAACAAGGAAATATAGTACAATAATGTATCATCACTAAAGTAGGAATTCCCATAATCAGAATACAAATGACTCAAAGCATAAATTTCGACGTGCGAAGATCCATGTCAAGTAAGACAGGTCATGGCCACGAAACATACACTGTGGATCCATGCCATTACGACTCAAATCTGAACATAGCCACCAAAAATACAGTGTGGATCTATGTGTTAAAGATTCAAATTTAAACATAGCCACCAAACATACAATGTGGATCTATGCAATAGTAAACTAAATATACTCCAACGCAACTTGGATCTATCAGAAAATATCCAGGGTTGATCCAGAATCGGATCCAGAAGCCTGACAGGGCTCAAAAAGGCTCAAAAATGAAAGTGCTCGGAATCCGACGAAACCAATGCCATTGCATCCATCTCGTCCTCCTAATTCTGGACATATATTTACTTCATCAAATGGTCTTTGTATGCGAAATATATCATGTTCTGTCCGAAAACCCAAACAGGCAAAAAAATGGGTAACTGTACAGTCCGTACAGTGCCACGTGGCAGGCTGACTGTATAGGCTGTACGGCCATATAGATGATGTGGTAGCTTCTGGTTATGACATGTGGTAGATGATAGGGAGTACGATAGGTATAGTTTGACCAGTCAGAGGGTGACATGTGGCACAGGCTGATGTGGCATGGATGACATCAGTAGGTTGACTGGGCAGGTACGATGACAGGTGGCAGAGTACATGGCAGGCACATGGATGAATCAACACTTGACAGGTGGTAGTTTCTGATTGGTTGTTGAGGTGCCACGTGGCCCAATCATGGGCTGCGACATGGCACTCTGTGGTTGGCTCGTGATTTATGTAAAATTATGGGTTCACCACCGAGGTCGAACCCCCGACCTCTCCTCCAGGATATGGACTGGCAGGACAGGGCTAATCGCCCACAACACTAGTAGTTCTTAACAGCTATGTGGCAAACAATTTATTTAAGTTTATTCAAATGTTTGGTTGGAGGCGAAAAGGTTTTGGGCTTTGCCCCAGCCCACGGTTACGTTCATTGCATACGACCACAGTTTACCATATAGCCAGGAGTGTGGAGGTATGGGACTAGCCCCATTTCTTTGGAGATACGGTCCTATCCACCACCAATGGACTGGGGGATATCCCTACCAAAATGGGCGTGGGTTTAGTTGTTAGCCATTGGGTCCTCTGACCACACCACAGGACCAGGAGCCAGCCGGACACAGGGGGGCCAACGCACCACAGGGACAGCACCTGGCCACATGGAGGCGCCCAAGTGACCAGGGGTGCTCATTTTTGGGGGATGCACCCAAATTTATATGCAAAGTGGTTTTTTTTTTAATAGTTTGGATTTTTATTTGATATTATGCCTGTATTAATGGATTTTCTCCATTTTTGGGAGATATTGGGCATTTTTGGAACCCAAATTTTGGGAGGAAGTTGGGGATGGATAACCAACTTCAAATCTATATAAACCAGGCCTGTTGGAGGCCATGGAGGAGAGTCAGAGAAGATTTATGCTGAAGGGAAGCCAAGCCAAAGCCATTTTTATGCAGGGAAGCTATTGGGGAGCAGATGCTTGCGGGCCATTTCTGGGAGCTCCGGTCATCTGTTTTATGTGTCGTTTTCTTTCCTAGGTTCTAGAGATCTGGAAGAACATGACCAGATCAGTATTGTAGCCAATTGGCACTGTTGTGATGTACTTTTGAGCTTTTGAACAGAAATAAAGAAGCCTCCCCCACAGAGACAAAGGCCCGGAGACGTAGGCAACGTTGTGCCGAACTTCGTTATCAATTCTCGTGTTATGGTTTGTTGTTTATTACTTCATTTCAAATATGAATATGTGTATATGGCTGTCATAATTCCTCTCTTTTCCTCATTCTTTCATTAATTTTCTCATATGGTTAATTAACACATGCAAATTTAAAACTCAACCATAGTCATTAAAAGGTCCTATAGATCAAGGGTCTTCATCTCCACCACTCTATAGTATGAATCTAACCATGTGAATACATGTGCTGAAGTTGAACATGGTAGAAACCACTTGATTACCGGTCATTAGTGTATACTGTTAACAAGCGCGAGGGAAATCACCATTAATGTCAATGACTCCCATGGTAGACTAGTACAATCCAACGAATGTGAATTAATGAGTTGAAGTCAAACACTCGGTAGAATCTCCTGATCAGGGGTCAATAATGAAAACCCACTGTCGAAAGCGAGGAAACCTTCCATTGAGGCATGCAAGTTCCAAGGTACCAATTAGTTTCTAAGTCTGATTCCTGGATAATGAGTTGAAGTCGACAGGAAAAGACTTGTCATAGGATGACCTTAATGTATCCCACATCAATGACACAAAACAAGTAACAATATTTGATGTAGATCAGAGTAACAAGTGATTTAGGATTGACTCAGGG